>JWJB01000209.1:0-10875 GCA_000812895.1 Rutstroemia sydowiana | reverse complement strand
GTGTGCGGTTTGGGTTTGGGTTTGGGTTTGGGTTGTGCTCCTCCACATATTATATTCAATGATCGGATTTTCAACCCTTCGTCATTGCTCTAACCTGAATCGAACAATCAAATCAAATTAAACCAAAACCCTTCCTTCAAAGGATAAAGAATGCTGTCAAATTTTAGATGATTGTTCATGGTTAGTCAGTGAACCCTTAGTTGATGGATTGAAACTTGGAGAATTGATAAGCTTTTGAGAAAGAAGCTGGTTATGGATATATATCATGTCTGGGTTGAGAAAGCCCGTATGATTTACCGATTGACCGACTTACTCGCATTAAAGTATGAGTATACTGAGTATGTGGTAAGTAGTATAGTTGGATGAAGTGAGTGATTGCCCTCTAATATCCCCGAATCTTCACTATAATCGTGTTGCGGCCTGGCGATTGATGGGAATACTTGCGATGTATACTGAGGTTTACTTGATTGATTCTTTCACATATGATCTTGATGAACTCAAACTGAAAAGTAAGTAGTAGGTCGAGACTCATATAGAAGTAGATTTAAACTTCCTGCAATTATTGCTGCTGCTAGAGTATTGCATTCCCTTTCTTTCCATCTCCATCTCCCCTTATCAGCTTAGTAGAGCTTTCGCAGTTGGATTTCGAATAAAGATAGATAGATGGATGGGAATCAACACGATGATTAGTATTCATCTAAGTTTCCAGGTGCAATTCAAAGGATAAGCATGAGCAAGTGTATATGTCTGTCTTGTCATACATCCTCCCTCAAAACTGGAAGTAGGAGTCTCCTTCTCCAGAAGCCATACCTCCTTTAGGGATTTAGTGGTTCAATGAAATGAATTTTTGGTCTAACAGCTACTATAAATTACATAAGATCTATACTGTAGCTAGATATCATTACTACAGGACTTGAAATAATTATAGCTTGTTGTGTTCATTGGTCGCTACAGCTCATATACTACACCAGAATACGATACGCAATCAATCAATCATTCCTTCACCATATAGGACCAGGGAATAGAAAAGAAACAAACACCATCACATCACAATCCTTTCAATCCAAAAAGCACAATACCAAAAAGAGATCCCAAAAATAAAAATCCCTCTCCATCTCCAAGTCAATATTCAGGACCAATTACGCACAGTACTCCAGAAACAGAAACCGATCAATTCTAAGCCCAAGCAAATAAATTTCTTTCTTACACTACGAGCATACAGTAAGTATCCTTCCACTCTTCACATACTTGTCAATCTATCAAGGCCATCTTGTTTCAATAATGATAGACAAGTCCGTGAATTTTACTTTACTTTACTTGACTTTCACAGCACTTTGTTGCGGTCCGTCACTCGCCGATGGGGTCAAAGTATATATATATAAACTCTATATATTACCGGTAGTTGGAGCTTTTGATTTGATGAATAGCTTTTATGTTATTCGGGCCTTTGGTTTCAATTGTTGAGGTTCAGAGGATGGAGGATTGGTTTGGTAACTAGATTTGTTGGGGTTGAAGTTTAAGAAGGAAGATGATATATAGATAATTATACTATACTTGGATTTTGGGTTGAGGAATGGTTTTGATTTGGTTTGGTTTGATGATGGGTTGTTTAGGACAGGAGATTTATAGACTTCTGAAGCACCCTACAATACTGCTCTCGAGTCAAGGGAGAAAAATGGGAAAGGGATTCGAACGAAGCAGCAGCTCAGTTACTTCGAGTAAGAATGCGACACGATATTCAGCTGTTTTTGACAGTTCACCGGTGGATACAAATTATAACTACAAATTCATTGAGTATGCTACTTACTAATAATTCTACATAGGATGGATTCCACACATAAACACCAACCACATATACACACCAATCCTACTCCATCTCATCATCCCCACCTTCAACTTCCCTATAACTCGTCTTCTTCCTAGCAGCGGCCCTTCCACTTCTTTGTCTCGCAGGCTTGGTAGGATTAGCTTTCACTACTTCATCCTCCTCACTTCGATCATCATCTTCCAAGTCAATACTCAAATCCTCTTCCTCTTCTTCTTCGTCATCCTCGTTATCATCATTCGATGGACTCGACATTTGAGCCTTTTTCACAGATCTATTCTTCTTCACAGGTGTGTTCTTCTTACCATTTACCTTTGCTTTTCCCTTTCCCCCCTCAACCTTCACCTTACTAGCATTACCTCCCCCCTTCCCAACCTCCTCTTCCTCCTCATTCCTAACCTCCTCCAAAATATCCCTCACATCCTTCACACAGTTCGCCTTTCCCAACCTCTCCCTTACCGCTTCACTAAACAATCTATTCCTCCCCTCCGTAATCCTCTTCCTCGCCTCAAAATTCGCCGGCGTCGGATTCCTCATCAACTCCTCCTCATCATCCACCCCCTTCTTCTTAACCTCTCTCTTCTTAGGTCGTAACCACTCCTCCATTCCAGTAGGCCAATATACACGATTATCCACTCCACCCATACCGACATCATCGTCTGGAACCAATTCCTTTTCCGGTTCATCCTCTTCTTCAATTTCGTGTCCGAACTCTTCAATCTCCGCTGCTATTTGTTTTTTCGTTTTCTTCTTCTTAGGTTTCTTCGGTAGGATGCGATTATCGTCATCACGCTCATAGGGAACCATATCATGAAAGGTTTCGAAGCCCGGAAGTTTAAAGGTACGCATGAGTTCGAAAACGGCTTGTTCTTTGTCTTTGGCTTCGATCATTAGATCCATTGTGTCTGCACAGGGTGGTAGAGTTGCTGGTCGTGGGTTGTGCTTTCGTCTTTGGCGGCCCGTGACGGCTTGTGGTGTTTGTTCGCTGTAGTGCATTTTTTGCGTGATACCTTTACGATCCCACATAGCCTTGATTCTAGGGAAGAGTTCCATGATGTCCTTGGTTCCTTCTCGGATTTGTTTCGGATCGAATATTATATTGTGGTGATGGAAATCCAGGCACAGTGGGATGTTGAGTTCTTCACAAAGGGGCAATAGGTCGTGTACAGACCATGATACATCATCGTTCTCTAGAACGATACGTTGTTTGATAGATGGAGAAAGTTTAGAGTAGTTCTCCCGGAAGCGATCGATTGTAGCGGCTTTGTCCCCGAAGGTGCCACCCAGGTGAAGAATCATAACGGCATCTTTATCTGCCTGTACCGGAAGCTGAAGGAGTGAGAGCATTTCATCATGATATTCGAGATCACGAACCGCATTTGCAATGACCTCCGCACGCGGGGAGCCCAGTTGTGTAAACTACAATTTTTGTTAATTGGGCTTTTAGATATGACGGGAATTGGTCGACTTACTTGTCCGGGATGCGTGCTAACTCGATGTCCTAACTCGGCTACCACTTTCCCAACCTCTACCAGTGCTTGACTAGCAAAAGGCGCAAGACTATACCCATACTCTGCATGACTAGCGAAAGGGAACATCTCAGAACTTAGTCTCATAAACTTGATACCATATTTATCATTCCATCTCAACATTTTTGGTAAATCTCGAACATTTGCAAGGCACAAATCTTCTACATAGCGTTGTCCTCGCTCAATAGATGCTGGTTGGGACTTATCTGGTCTGTTTTTAGTAGCATGCTCAGGCTGTGTCGGATCTTTCAAGGGATGACGATGCTCAATGATTGAAGCTATACGGCAAGTTCGTGATGTGAAGATGGGCGGATTGGAAGATCGTAGATAGGTATTCAAGCATGCCTAAACTTTATATCAGCTGATATTACTGAATTTGAATTATATAAACGAACGTAACCTAGCCTTCCTTTCCAAGGCAAAGGCAGATAATCACTATTGATTGGAGGTGGTCTCCTCGCCTCCAGCTTCATCACATCCATATCCTCAGCAGGACCATCTTCATCTCCATCTGGATCAACCCTCTTATCCCACTCATCCTCGCCATCTTCCTTCTTGATATTTTTCTCGGCAGCCTTTTTAGCAGCCTGTTCTACTTTAAATGCTTTTATCTCATCCGATCCCTTCTTCGCAGCAACCGAACTTTTTGTGGGTGACTTCCTTTGCTTCTTCGCAGGGCTTGTTGTTGGTGTATTATCACCAATATCTGTCAGCGGGGAATCGCTATCCTCCTGCTTTGGAGCGAGTTTTAAGTTATTCGAATTTGTGACTATCTTGAGCGGTTCGACCTTCTTTATATCAAAAGATTCCCCGGGCTCGTCTGCGTCTGGACTTGCACGAAGTGCTGCTTTCCCATCCACGATATCCACGTTGTGATCTGGATTTGTATCAATTTTGCCTCTCCGAGAAGATTGTCGTGAAGGTCTGGGGGGCTGTTTGATGGAAGAGGTATGTGCAGATAAAGATGGAGGAGGAATTGGAGCTTGTACATCTGCTGATATCCCAGCTACTGAGGATCTCTTGCGTTTTGGTGGCATTTTGAGATTACTGAATCGAGAATGCTTCGACGGAACCGATAGACTTCTCAAACGACCCAAGTTTGTCTTGCAAATTAAAGTCTTTGTTTTGCTGATACGCAGGTGAGATATATAATACGTGGTAAACATGCAAAGAAATTTTGATTTTAAATGAGGCAGTTTATCAAGGGAAGCTCTGTTTACCTACCCTTTCTAAAGCCTACCTGCTTAATTACTTTTGAACGAGGAGATGAATTGGCCATACGTCACTCACTAATTGAGTTGATGGCTCAAGACTTTTAAGTTCTTTGAGGTCGCAAATATCTTAGTTCGGAACTGTCAAATTGAAGCTAATCTAATAAACAATTCATCAACGTCATAACTTGCCTACTAGCTTCTTATATGTCTTAGCTCAGGTACTACCTAGGTACCTACTACCTACACTTATGATTACCTAATAAAATTATTGACTTGAATTGGCGACGACGAAACTTTTTGCACAGATACCAGTATTAGCATTGAATCAATAATTGAATGTTTAAACCTCACTCAGTAATCGTTGGGGGTTTCAGTCTTTTATGATTAAGGACTAGAAGAGCCATTTCTTTGGAGGTCTCTAATGTAAATCCAAGTCAAGCAAGACCAACCACCTACCTATCTACTAAACTATTTCCTTCTATTCACACCCATATCCAATGTTCATTTAATGAAGAAGAAACATCTATTATGTCATGGCTCATATTCATCTTATATTTTCATTCTTTTTTTCTTATTCTTTATGTTGTCAATTTAACTAAATAAATCACATACCTGCACCCAGCCACCCATGCATACACCCACATACACATCCTGTTCTCATTTATTCATCCACCACAGCAACTATGTAATCACCACCCTTCCTTTCTCCCTTCCCCCTTCTGTCTACCCACCAACCAATCAATCTATGCCGCAAAAATATGCAGCTCTCACCCTCCCCGGCATCCTAATTCTACCCCTCAGTATCTCTACCTCTCACTGTACCTGCCTGGAAAAAGAGCCAAATACGAAGTGTAGCCATCGTAACTCAGAAATCATCCATTTTCCTGTCTTTCCGTCTTTCTGTCTGTCTGTCTATATGTACAAGAGTATAACACATATGATTCGTTCCTCGCGTACAGATTACGGTAATGTATTTCCTCCACGGAGATGCATACCAAACCAAACCAATCAATCCATGCATGCTGAACCCATTCTTACCCTCCATCCTTCCATCCATCCGCCATAACGCCTGAAAAAAGACAGACCAAATTGCACCCAATGATCATAAAGTGAAGCAAAAAAGAAAATCCGAAGCTATGCACCCATCTATCTGTACTTCTCCCCTTTAAAATCTTTCTACCAACCACTCCAGCTTTAAGAGACCTTTTTACCAGAAACTACACCAACCAATATAATGCTGGCAAAGATTCTCCAACTTCGTTGCCTCGATCAACAACTTATCAACTTGTGTGATATAGCTCAATTCATCCTCGGGTTTGAAGTCCCGACCTGTGAGTTTCTCCTTGACGCGCATCAAGACTTGGACAGCACGATCGTTGCGATTCTCCTGTGCATCGTTGTCGTTGAGACCTAATGTAGTGGAGTTGGTTCTAGCCCGAGGTCGCGAGGCAGGTGGTCCACCCGGTAATGCAGTTGGATCTACTGCTGCCAGGGCTGATGGCGGTACATTGGCGTCCATGAGAGAAGGTCTTCGTGCTTGTGCCGCTATGAGGGATTCGCGGCGTTCAGAGCGGAAGTTGGGTCCTACGGGAGAAGCTTCTCCATTGAGACGCCAGTTGAGAAGAGGATCGTGAATGAACTGATACATATTAGTAGGATGTAAAAAAGAAATGTTGGTAAAAAAAACTTACGGCTTCGAGAACTGCCATCAACGACTCTTTATTCTCGCGTAGCACTCTCATAACATTCTCACAAGTGATTCTAAAGCTACCCTCAATATTGCTGACCTCCATTGCATAAGTTAACATCCTCGTTAATCTGAATGGTACTCGTTCAGGGTATTTTTCACGATGCATAGCGACCTCAAAACAGTCACCGAAATCGATATGAACAATGTTTCCTGTAATTCTGTCGAGCATCAAATTGGAAGGATGTCGATCGCCGAGACCAAGGATGTATCCAACCATTGACATAACTCCCAAGGATCGAGTGTAGTTTGTACGTCTTTCGAGCCAAGACTCCGAACTCTTACTCTTCAACCAAAGAACGCGATAGAGATCTTGACCGGTCGTATTGTCAAGAGCATAGCCAAACACCTCCACCTTCTGCATGAGAGTGAGATTGTCATAATCAGGAGCCATTTGTAACATGATGCGATGTTCGATGTTGAGTAGAATCTTCCTGCTCTCCCTATATTCGCGGATAAGAACGTGCAGAGTATCACTATTAGGCACCCAACCAAGGAGACCAGAATTTTGCGAGAGTGGAATGGCAGGATATCTTTGAATGTTAAGGTGACGTTTGTATGATTCGGAGTCGCTTGTGAGTAGCGTATTGCAAAGACCAAACAATTGCATGACTCGCTCATCTTGTCGGATATCTTCGTGACCTTTAAGACAGAAGACATATGCATTGCCGTCGCTGCCATTGAGACTGAGCTTTCGAGGACGTTGTTTCGATGAGATAACCGAGAAGTTGGACTCGAAATTGACAATCGAAATGATAGGCTTGCCGCTTTGATAAGTTCCTGGAACGGCCAGCTCCAGATCATGTGCATGAAGGAGCTTGGGGGATACGTATGCCAACTCAAGATTATTAAGTTGTGGTAGCTGGCGTGCAATTCTCCTGAAAACTTGGTAGTATAAGTCCCAGGCTTGGTTGATATCACCAAGATCCCTGGTATTCCTGTACGTCAAGCACCACTCGCGAGCTTCCTGAAGATCACGTCCGAATGTTTGGGCAAAAGAAATTTCGCGGAGAGTCTCAGGGCCATTATCAAGCATGTCGTGTAGGGGCGCCAATGTATTGAACATGCCTTCGATGTTATGGTCTCCGAAATAAAGCCTCGAAGCCTCTTCCAATCCTTCATGCCATTGCTCGTGCCATAACACTGCCACACGGATAAGCTCTTTGCTCACCAGATCGGCTTGGTCGACCAATTTTGGACTATGTTGTCGCATACTATCCATGATTTGCATGGCTGATCGTGAACGACGAGTGTTTGGGGCTGATTTCATTGCGACAGTCAATGGGTAAACGAGAGCCTGAGGATGAGCTCTACCGACATCGGCAAGAAGATTGTGGATTGACGACCGAACGCGAGTATTAGGTTGGTTGATACGGGCAATAAGCTGAGGAATAACCTCTAACCAGGTGTCAACACTGACTGAAGAGAAGCCTTCAGTGACAGCAGTATTGACCTCAGCGCTTCCACCATGTGCAAACCACAATGTGAGAAGACGTAAAGTGTCCTGCAAAGAGCTGCCATCCGACAAAGCAATTGATTTAAAGAAGCCTCGAACAGCAGGAACGACATGTTCAATGATGATGTTGTTAGGGACGTTGTTTGTATCATGCTCAGGACCTGTAGTATATGCCTGAACAATCTCGAAGTTGGCAAGGGCCCAAGCATGCCAAGCTTTATACCACTGTGGATTAAAGTGAGTTGCAGCACTGTATGAAGCAAGGACGTCATCAACGTGATCGTACTGCCAATCTCCTTTCTTCTGTGCAACTTGCCAGTCTCCTTGCTTCAAGCAACACCTAGCGAGAAGAGTAGTGTGCTCAGCTATGCCCCTTGGTGAAAGAAGACTGTGAGTGTTCGCCATCATGCCGTTGTTGGCGTAGCCATTGCCATTCGTGAGGCCAACTCCATTAATGCCGTTGATACCATTAACACCGTGAATTTCACCCATACCGTTTGGTCCTTGTGCGGCCATCTGTGCCTGTTGCAACTTATCGGCCAACCCACTTGTAAACGCTTTGAGGGCGTCCAGAGCTTGAGATTGTTTGCCAACCGCCCATTGAAATTTCAGGATGGCATATTGAACAGGTGCTTCAATGTGCTTAGTTGCGGCCCTGCTGCGTCGATAATCCCCATTTTCAAGTGAAGGAAGGACCACATCAAGACTCTCATCACCACCCATCAAAGTTTTCAAGGTCTTTTCTGCCAAGCCGACACGGCCCGACTTTCTGCACAGATTGGCGAACTTGATATTCATCTGCATGTTTTCTGTTGGCGTAATGACCAGGGCTCTGAGTTTAAGCATTCTCTCCCATACTTCAACATTACGTTGGCACCCTAGCAAACGTGTTCCCCATGTTCTCCGCATGACTTCTTGTTTGACCGGATCTTGAGTACTCTGTTTGTATATGATGAGTTCCTCCAACTCCGCAAGCATCTGCACACGAACAACGACCGTGTAGGCTCTGTTATAAGATTCGCTGACCAGAGCGCTTAGTTCAGTGTCCAACCCTTCTCTCGCTTTTTGGATATATAAAGCAGATTCTCGGAATTGGTTTCGGTGCAGTGCAAGAATAGCGCCGAAGAATGACCTATCAGGCGAGTTGCTATTCATGACACTGAGATAATCGTCCATGAGATCCCATTTTCCGAGACCCCATGCAGCTGCTGTACCTAGTGGTGCAATTTTCTGCTTGATTCCCAGTGTAGAAGTGTGCCATTTATCTTGCGCTAACGTAGAGAGAGACTCCCACTCTCCGAGTGCGTGAAGACATCTCATTTTGCCCATGATGACTTCAAAAGTATCTGCTTGGTCAGGGAATTCTTCTTCACGTTTCTTGTACGCTTCCAAAGCCTCCTCCCATCGTTCAAGCTTCTCAAACCAAGTTTCACGTAAGGTGATACCGTCGCTGTATAGTTGAGCTTTTCGCAATATACCAATGGCAGCATCGTACTGCTGCAACTGATTATTAATTTGAATTAGTGCTTCAACAGCTCCGCTGCTTTGGTCCTGGCAAAACTCCAATTCCTTGTAATGTAGAGCCTTTGCCCATGCATGGCATCTGCCGGCTTGTTTACCGAGTTCGCGGATATCTATTGGAAGAGCCTTGTCATCATGCTCCATAAACTCAGCTAGGTTGAGTAATATCCCCAGGAGGTCGGGGGTAACATGTGGAGATTTAATAGCGGATTCGATGTTTTGGATCAAGTCATCCTAAGATAGAACATTAGCGACGTTCATCAGAAAATTTTGTAAAGTTTCACATACCTGGTACTCTTGATATAATTCCCCCCAACAAGAAACAAATGCCGAGTTGAATAGCTCTCTAGCTAGAGGTGGATATACCGAAGCCAACTGCGCGCATGATCGTAGAGCATGATTCGGCGATTCCAACAGAACAGACGCACTAAACTTACGCATCCACTCTTGCCAATCCTCCTTTGTGGATTTGCCCGCGGCATCCCATGCTGCTTTCAAATGCGCAGGATTGGAATCGAGCTTTTTGTTAGAAACATCAGAGAAGTCAACCTCATCGGATTGTGTGATATAACGTTCTTCGGCACTAAGATCCTGTGGAAGTACTTCTCCTTTCTGCAACTTGCTGACCAAAAGTTCATAATTTTGATGTTGGATCTGGTTGTTGTGCACGACCTTATTGATGGTTCCAGCAAAATGAAGGTAGTCCTTTCCGAGCTGAAAGATCAGTGCACAGAGAGTATCAAGAGACGCCATTCTTAAGGAGCTATCACTGCCAGCCAAGACTCTGGAGAGGGGGTGAATGATCTTGGAGGCATAATCATTTAGATTGACTTGTCTTGAGATCTTGCCAATAGTCTCAATTGCCGCTTTCCGGATAAATGATGGCTGCTGGGGCTTCTCAAAAACTCCGACTATGACAGGAATAATCAAGTGCATATATTCCTCTGCACTAGACCCGAAGACCAAAAATGCGTGAAGAACGCGGTCTGACGGCTGACGTCTAATAGAATTATCCTTTTCGAGAACTCCTAGCATAAGAGGCAAAAGCCCTGCTAGATAGATCTTAAACTCACCCTCGAGGGATCTTGAAATCGCCTCGACCAGTTGAAGTATGTTAGCTTGTAGTGTTGGTGTGGTGTTCCAAAACTCTTGAAGAACCAACACAATATCCGGCAAGTAATTCCGAATGTGCTGCCTAACGATCGTAACCAAGAGACTCAATTGACTGAAGTATGATTCGAGTCGATTCGTAGGCGAGGTTCGAATAACCGTCAGAAACGCGGGAATGATTTTATCAAGGAAGGAAACACATTCCAAACCTAAAGTTCTGAAAATGGACATGATGGCTTCAATGACCATTGCATGATGTTGATTCAACGATGAATCTTTCAAAATATTGAGCAGGGCATTAATAACAACAGTAGGGAAGTATTCCTTATTCGAAGGTGTCAGGCCAGTCATCATCAAGGAG
The DNA here is from genome assembly GCA_000812895.1 of Rutstroemia sydowiana. NCBI lineage: Eukaryota > Fungi > Ascomycota > Leotiomycetes > Helotiales > Rutstroemiaceae > Rutstroemia > Rutstroemia sydowiana. The sequence continues at coordinate 112 of JWJB01000209.1, read as the reverse complement.
ATATCAGTCATTTGAGTTGATTCGAGACGCAGTTGCATTTCTGGCGAACGCTCTTCAACCTGCTGGTGGCGATATGGATCGAGTGCACCCAGAATGCCCATCAACTTGATAG
>JWJB01000208.1:0-21686 GCA_000812895.1 Rutstroemia sydowiana | reverse complement strand
AACCATATTCGCTGCCAAATCGATCGATGAATGTACCAGGCTCAAGTATCATGGTACCATTTATAGCGTGCCCATGAATATCCAGCGAGAATCCGTGAGACTACAGTACAACACCATTCAGTCAGTTTACACGGCAAAGATAAAATACTTCGTAGCCTAGGCGAAACAAAACTCACCTCTTCCGGTGGCGGATAAATATACCCATCCTCATTCGTCCACTTCTTCAGAAAAGCCCCAGGGCTCAAACCCCCAAGTCGATTATACGATGACAACTCACTTGCAAGAGGAAGATTTTTCGGAAGGTCGACAGGCCCGAGTTGTTTATCCCGGCAAATATACTGTGCGGATTCGGGTGCTGAGTCTGGTGTTGTGCCGGTGCAGTTGCATTCGTCTTCGTCGTATTCAATTGATCGTCTGTTTCCATATCCACGTCCAAGTAAGGTACTGATGATTTCCTCGGCGCTACGGGCTGAGATTGAGGAGGACTGGTGATGGTGAGTTAGTGGAGGAGGTTGGATTGGATGGGGGACTTACTTCGAGAGGCGCGGCGTTGCTTAGGGCAATGGCACTAGCGAGAAAAATGAGTTGAAGCTTCATGGTGAAAAGACGAGATGATCTAGTTTCGATTGATGAGGTTGGTCCGTGTATGCTGATACTGGAATGGAAAGCATTCAATTAGCAGACATACCCCTAGTTATTTATGCCCCCAAGTAAAGCATGTTGTTCAAGCTTTTCAAAGCAAAGTAATAAATCACCCAAGTATCTCACGTTGGCATGGTTACTACCAAATTTATCAACAGAGCACTTGTGTTGATGATGTTAAATTAAAATATGCACGCGGATAACAAAATGGGGGGTACTGGTAACCAGAAATGTGCCAAGCGGTCCGGTACATTGATGCTGTGAGACAACAACAAAAGTTACTGATAGCTAGAAACTCATTTTACAATGCAGTACCACTCGGTAAAAACACTGCATACTTTGCGCATCACAGTTATATTCGACTGAGTACAAATTTCGGCAGTAACTGCTCTACCAGCAAATGGGTATTACTGTACCCCCTCACTGAAGCGGCTGACATTTATGCAGTCTGCAGTATTAGTGTACAATGTGAACACGATAATACTTCCTCATGTCAATCAATGGTGAGTATAATATCGGCTCCCCCAGGCTTCTCGATATATCTTGTCTCCGCTCTTTTCTTGCGAAGAATTCTATGGGATTGCGAATGCCTACTAGCTAGCCTTCGAGCAGCGTTGCCAATGGGCGGGTCGGGCCCATGTGCCGGGTCGGGTAACCCGAGGTCGGGTTCGGCCTTAGGTTCGTACAGTCATAAACCTATTGCTTGCTAAGGGGTCGAGTTTTGATTTCTTAAAAAAAGAATGGGTTTGTAAAAAAAACCTATAACTTGTTAGATTTTTCTCTAATTTGACTAGCTTACTGACTTATGAGGTTAGTAAAAGCCCGGTGGGTTTCTATTTTTGCTAACAGATCGGTTTGGGTTCTTACTAGTACCGGTAATAAGTTGTTATACCCATCGAGATAGGTTGAATTTGCCTGGTACCTACCATTGGCAACGCTGACATGGGCTGACGAGGAGATTCTTATGCTTAATATGCTTGTTAATGAAGATATACATTATTTGTATTGAATGAGATGTTCAAAGTAAAGAAATTAAAATACATGAGGGATCTGATGTGGTGATGTGTTTTTGGAGGGGAGGGTATGATACCATAAGCAGTAACTCACGTGATATACTTTTGTGACTACCTAGTAAGTAGTAGCCTCATGGTAAGGCTACCTAGGTAAGGTACTGTACTTAAAAATGAACTTGTCATCACCAGACAGGCCCTAATCTATACTGGCCTTGTCCTAACAGCTGCACAAGGTTTTCTATAAATATTGCCTTGTATACCTACTACTCCTACTTACTCGCCCTGACTTGCTGTATGCTACATCGCGCACGTCCCACACCCCACAAGAAATATTTCTTTCCCATCAATCAACAAATAAAACAATGGCCAAATTCTCTGATCTTCCCACAGAACTACGATATATGATTTGGAAACTTTCGCTCGTTCAAGTCATCGAAATTCATTGGAGATCCCCGGATGGATTTAAATTTTGTTGGCAAGAACCGGTACCTTTCCGCGTTTGTCGAGAATCTCGGGAGGTTTCAACCCACTTTCAATACAAGCATCTCACCAAACCTGCCCGGTGCGCCGGCCCCATCCCATTCGACTTTGAAACGGACATCCTTTACTTCCCATACGAATCGTCCTGCTCAATATCTTATGGCCTATCACTCAGGAAGTTCCTCGTCAAATTTCCCGAGTTCAAACAATTGAAACATCTTGCCCTTAGTCTTCCACCTCAATTTTTCAACGACAATGCATTGGATATAAGTTTCTTAGATCATGTCCTACGACTTGCGCGTTGCAAGTGCAAGAAAGGTCCCTCAGTGCCTCTCCAAACGCTCACTCTGGTCGTCGCAGACCCCTTCATGTGTGGACCCGTCAATAAATCGGAACCTGATTTTAGAATTACCAAAGCGCGTATTCCATGCACAACTTACTTCTCCGATACCACCCCATCCGACTTTCCTGGGTATGAACGTTGGAACACAGCTGGCACCGCTGCAGCTCTTAAATTGCTCCTAAATAAGGACTGCACGGATGGTCTTGATGAAAATGGTGTAGTCCACGCGCCTCCAAATTACGTTGGACAGATGCCAGATACGTTTCAACAAAAGCCTGAATACACCGGTCTGGGAAGTGGGGAGATCCTCTGGAAGAAGACCAATCGACTGAGTACTGCATGGGTGTACACGCCTCCCTGGAGATTCTACAAAGTATAATCATTATCAATCTCTATATCATCAAAAGGTATGCAAAGATCCAGCTCAGTTATGGAACATATTCAGTATCTGATACAGTGGTGGAGTTTGTACAGCACATTCAATCGCGTTACAGTATACCTCTGGTGCTTAGCCTCGAAGTCCTGGATCCCTTCTACAATCTAGTTCAACATTCGGCAAAAGCCATGCCTTATATTTCAAATCCGCAAGCGTCAAACATCATTGTATGCACACCGCATAAATGATGCAAGTCTTTCTAGTCATTGCAATATTTACTTCTCTCTGGATTCACAGACTCGACAACCATATATTTACGTTTTATGAGGGGTGGATACCAGGGATGGGAGGGTGTTATCAATGATAACCCTTGGAGCACTTTTGAATGGAAGAATACGATATGGATGGCACGGTAGGGTTTCGGAATATGTAATTATTCTTGGGCTCCGCATCCTCCGCCCACAAACCTTGGGTTTGTAGGCATCAGCGATTTTCATAAAACAACAATAACTTTTGTAAACATGAATATTATTTTTTACTTTCAGTACAAGAATAAACCGGAGGTTTGAGGGCGAAGTAAAACGAAGCCCACGAATAGCATGGACGCATATCTTTTGCCAGCTTTTATATTCTCTGATTACACATACATCATATCGGCGGCCTACGTGGGTATACAAGATACCATCTCAATTTATTCTCAAACCATTGTGTGCGTATCAAGAGTTCTAGAAATTCAAATCTTTCCTTCTAAGAATTAGTTCAATAAATGGGCGATGTTAATCTCATCTGGTATTTGCCGCATGCTCTAAATATAATGAGTGTAGAGTGAGTAATTACCAACCTAGATATTACCTTGAAAAGCCAACTGTACTATCCTGACTTCAGATTCTTAACCATTTCATCAGTCAACATCTTCATGGAGCTTACTTGCCAATCCGAACCTTTTTGGAAACCGACCAGATAAACCTAATACTATCTGGCTTACTACCCATAGACAGAGAAGCTCAACCCACTTCCGAGTCAAAGCCAGGAAAGGAACACAATTGCACGCACCCCAGCTTATCAAGACAGTTGAGAAAATTCCGTTACTACAACTTATAACCACTCCGACTATACATATTTTCAGAATCCGGCAACTCTCATAGAACAATACATTACAGTACAGTACGTTCTATGACCTACCCTCGCGGGCAGCGGCCCTACCTAAGTTGACTTACAGACGTCAGTTTCTCATGCTTCCATGATTCACTTACATAGCAAAGCTAGGATAGGTATAGAATTCTCAACAATCAGCATCAGAAATTTGAAGCACAGCAATATCGGCCTGGCGTTTGAAATGGTTGAGGAAGGAACTTTTCGGACGGGGATACTAATTATTTTCGAATTATTACAGGTTTTGGCACGCTTACATCATCTTCCTTCGTTCCTTCCCTTCTTCCTGAAGTCCTTCGGATTTTTGTGTTATTTGTTGGATTTGGTAAAGCTTGAAAGTAGGATCGCAAGTGAATTATGGTTCGATTGATGTAGTGCGATTTATTTCGAAGTTTTGCGCCAGCGCAATATCGTGGTATTCGTTCGTTCTGCCTTTCCCGCACCTTTGGCTTCCTTCAAGAAAAATCGGAATGAAGGCTCGGAAAGGACAAGTCGTCGCACAAAAGGCACATCACCATCAAAATTACAAGCCTATATTGTATCCTATTTGTTACAACACCCTTTCTACGCATGAAAAATCAATCAAGCTGTTCGCAAAATTAAATTAATCACACTCTATTTTCACATGAAGCAGCAGTAAGTATTTTTATTTCTTTGAGATCAATTCTCTATTCCTATTGCTATCACTAAGTAACCAGAATAAAGTCCTCTTCCTCCAGTCCTTCATTCACACCCTCCCCCATCCACCCGCCTCCACAGCCTCCACAACAACCCCCACCACCCCAAATCCAACAACATCCTACTCAACAGAACCCAGTATAGCCACCGCCAGATGTGTGCATCCCTGCGACTTCGCCACCAACTTCAGGTACGAAGTTGGCGAAAAAGTTGCAGGCATCCATACATTTGATGATGAAGATTCTGAGCTTTGCTGGGGAGATTGTCGAAAGCAGAGAGGGGAAGGTATCATGCTTCCTAGGCCGCGGGAGGTCTCCGTCCGTATATGGAGCTCGATTTGCTTGAGCTGGCTGCATCCCTGAAGAAAGAGTTAGAATCATGATTTCTTGGAGAACTGGGAATGCCTACCTTCATACAAACAATCAATCGCATTGCGACCAGCGATGAAACCATCAACGGTCTCGACTTTGATAACCATGTCAGAACGCGGACCAGCATTGCGGCAGAAAGGCGCCGGCAATGACTATCAAAGGTGGGCAGCAGAAGAGAGCTGGTTGTTCTTGGACCGATAGGAGGCTCGTCGGTTTCTCTCGCTTGTAGCAACTTGCTCAGGAGATCTTGGTTTTGCTGGTAAACAATGTTCAGGATTCCTTTGATCTGTTGCGATTTGATGTCCTGGAGACCACCACGGTGAATGGCCTCCTTCACCTCAGTGCGCTCCGCTTCATGGACTGCCTCCCAAGGCATGCAGAAGTTCGAGCTTGATACCCGGTGTAGGTGCACGTGAGATGCTCGAAAGCTCTCGTTTCGTTTCTAGCAGCATTACGCCATATTTGCTGGAAACAAGCACGGCAATATTGAAGTGCTTTCGAATGAGGTAGCCGGCGGGGAACTGGTTATTCATGAAGTATCCTGCTGGTGGCTGGCAAGACTCTGGAGCAAAGCCTTGGGCGAAGGTCTGCTTGCACATGTTAGTCATTTTCTCAATCGATGATGGTGAATGATTAAGATGTACATACCTTTCTTCTCGTCCTCATTCCGGCAGAGACTTATTGCTGGGCGTTGCTGAGCGTTGCTGACTGAATCTTTCACCATGGTGAGGATCAACAAACTTCACACCGACTTGTGCTGCTTACACATGTTAGTCATTTCTCAATCGATGATGGGTGGATGATTCGGAAGAACATACTATTCTGCCTTGGAGGCCGCGAAAGTAGTGTATTGCTGAGCGTTGTTGAATCTTCACCGTGGTGAGGATCAACAAACCTCACACCGACTTGTGCGATCGATGCTTTTTTTCTCCAAGTGGAGAGCATTATCTTCCGTCGCATGCTCCAAAGCAAAGTCCGCAAGTTCGAATGATCAACAAGCCTTGGTCTGCATACTCGAACTACACTCAAGGTGGTATTAGAAGCTGTTGAGATCAGGACAAGTTGAAGAAAACTTACGAAAATGGTAGGGAGCAGAAAGATCGAGTGATCTTCAACAGCTTCCAATGGATGGGTACTTCGTTTCCTCTCCTTCTTCCCCGGAACCTCGTCCTCAAGTGTGGGTGAAAGAATGTGTAAAAGAGAATGTAAAAGAGTGTTTAAAAGAATGGACGACTTCAACGAAGAAATCACGAAAAAAGAAGGGACGCACGCCGAAGCGGCTAAGGGAAAAAGAGTTGAAAATTAATCTAACAATAACTATGTACATGAAATCTCTCACAGAACCCACCACCTGTTGCTTCTTAGTAGACTTGTAGCCCGGTTGCTGCCACCCGAAGATGGAATGGTCTTCGGCAACTTCCACATCAACAGCACTCCGCTTCCTCTTCTTCCTTTGTAACGCGTGCGGGTATGTTCTCGTGGGTCATCTTCCCCAGGAAAGATATCAAAAGGCTCTTGAATAAAGTTTTCCGCTGCGTCTGTTGCCTGTCAGAAAGTTAGTAATTGTTTTGAAGAGTACGAGAAAGAGCCTTGAGAGGGGAGGAGATTCTTACCGCGAGCTCATCAACGCCTCTCGGCGCCGGCGAGCGGTTGGGTTTATGCTTGTTATCCTCCGAGATCTTTTCCCGGCAGTCATGGTCAAACTGTTTATTGCAGATTTTGCATCTCTGCAACAAACTGTTTGTTACAGATCTTGCATCTCTGTAACAAACATTTGACCATGACTGCCAAGGATACGATCTCGCACGACCGCCAGCAGTCGTGAGCAGCTCCCTCGATAGTCCGAGGACGATATGTCCCCGAATTACGTCCTCAGGAGTGCTAAGGAGCAACGCAGACCGCCAAGACCGCTGCCTGGATGCTGGCGCCAGCACCAGTCATCCTCTCCCTCGATGGCTCAGGGTCGTCCCCGAACCACGTCCTCGGGAGTGCTCTGAGAGCAATGAAGACCTCCAGGGCCGCTGGCTAATGACCACCAGGGAGTTAGTAATTTTCTATGGAGGAATGTAGGAGGATGTATCCGATGAAACATGGAATGAGGAAGGTGAGAACAGGCAAGGCAAAATGAAAGAGTGAGTGCTCACCTAATCCCGGCCAATGCCAGCTCGTCCTTCCCTCGATGGCTCAGGGAGAAGGTCCCCGAACCACGTCCTCGGGAGAGGAGGCAGAGATCAATGGAGATCATTAAGGCTGCTGCTTCGGATAGGACTATCTTGGACTGCAAATTTTCCTGCCCACGTCATACGAGCAAGTGCCCTGAGGATTGCTGGTGGAGCATTCTTGAACGTTCTTGTGTTCTGGGCCACCACGTACTTGTAAGGCGCACCCTGAAATTCGTTAGTTTGGAGAATCGGGAAGAAGAGTGAAGAAAAAGATGGAAACTTACAGTGTCTGCTGAGAAGAAACTTCTCAAAATCTCCGAAGAGTGTGTCCTTCGTCCCCCACCCTGTCCACCACCAGACATTGTGTTCATGCCTCCACCTTGACGAGGGTATGCGATCTCGGAGTGAGAATGCTGTGAAATTGTGAGGTATGACCCCGCTGTAGGTGTTTGGCATGTTCATCGCCAATTCAATCCGCTCGCGCGGAGTAAGGTCGGGCTGTCTGAGCAACTTGAAAGGATTGGAACGCCGACAAGCTGGTCTTCTCTGTATCTTCGTCATATTGCCCTCGAAGTTGGGTCTCGTCTTTGCATTGGGCTTCATGCGGGGAGACCCCACCCCCTCCAAGTTTTGAAAACTTGACTCGTCCCTTGTCTTGTCCACCATCAGGTGTAGTACTCCTGTTAGATCGTTAGCTTATTTCACGATTATCTCTGTTAATGCAATTGGAGAGGTTGAGAAGAAGGATGAGTATACTTACGGCAAAACCCTGCGCTCTATTCAGAGCCTTGAACTGCTCTTCTCGCGGAGACGGAAATTCGTTGAAATGTGTGATTGCTTTTGAAACGTCTATCAAATAGTTGAATAGTTAGCAGATCATTCTTCACACAAAGGTGAGATGGGTATGGGAAAGAATTTTCAGATCGATCTTTCAACCATCTTCAAAAAGAGCAGCATCAACAAAAAAAGACGAAATCAATCCCAATCGAAACAACAACAATTTCCACAACAACAGCAAACAATTGCAAGATAACTTACTGATAATAACAAGGCAATAAGTATTGAAAAGGAGAGGCTCGAGCTATACATCGCCTATACTCGGTTGTTGTCGGACCGAGGTTTATCCGAATAGGAGTTGTTGATGGGATGGGAAAAAGAGGAACTTATAAAAGAAAGAGGGGGAACTAAAATTGAACTAGAATTGAAAATTCTTTATTGTGGGATGCAGATTTTTTTCTTTAGCGAAATTACATGTCATTGGAATCAGGTCATTTTTTATTTTTCTTGGTTTTTTTCTTGTTTTTTGCGTTTTTAGATGGCGCTAGGGAATTAGAGTTTGAATGGATTTTGGAAATTTGGGAGGCTGGTGCGTGCGGGAATTGGAAATGGTGGTGAGGGGATTGAGAGATGGGTGTGGGAGTATAGTTTGGCGCGGATTTGGGCTTGGTTTGTGATGGCTAGGGGTTTGATGGTTAGGAAGGGTGCGCGTGGCTGGGAAAGTCGAGGAGCTGCGGGCTTGCGACGCGATCAATCTCTGGCATATGGAATACCGCTTCAATTTGGACACTGACAGGAAGACCTACCTGTTCTATCGAAATAGAAACACTTATTTCCACTTACTCTGTATCCCTACCTGCATCCGACTGTCTGCGAACGTCAGCACAAAATTCTCCCGTCGCAGCACAACCCTAACACTCCGCTGTGTTATATACACACCCAACAACAACCTTTTCTTCTACCTGTTCCGACTACCCGCTTTCTTTATCAATAGCTACCTTTCTCCACGGAGCATTTGCTCCCAAGCTTTTCTGCAGATCGAGATTTTTGACAGGGATCGGAGAATTTTCATGGTTTGGGCTGCAGGGTTACGAGGGCTATCTTTAGCATCATTGGGATTTGATTTGAAATCGAATGGGATATTCACCGTTGATGTTCGATTTGATTCCAATAACTAGTTTGCAGGGTCATAGACTAGATGGTAAAGGGCAAGTTCCAATTATGGTGTCAGGCGATCAGTAGACCTTGGTTTTGTTTTGGTTCCGATTTCGGGGTTCTAGATCTAGATTTCCAGGGATACTATTCGAGATGGCGCAAGTCCCGAAATAGAATTGTTGAATGATAGCTGACAAAGTTCTCAAGTTGGTAAATCTTGGTTATGGAGGCTTAGAGATTCTTGGTTTCAAGTTTTTGCTTCCTCAATTGACGCTAGAACGGATTGGTGTAATTTAGTGTCACTTGTTCCCTGTCACTTGCTCCGACTGTGAACTCCGGATTGACTTCTTTTCAAGTCCCGAAAATAGATTTGCTGCCTTGTGCTTTTCAAGAGTTTCAAGTTTTACCTATCCCCGACTGCATTCCAAAAATTGGTTGGGTATTCACTAAATAATTACTTTTTGTTGGTCACTTGCTCAACTCTTTATCCGTCTACTTCGGGTGGATCTACTGGTAGTATAACTTCATGGGCAATTCATTTGTTCTACAGTATGCTGATAAGCGTGCATATTTTGATGTATTTTTATATGGAGGGACAGATGGGTAGAGAGTAGTTCGACGGGCTTGATCGGTGAAAATAAATTAGTTTGAGTATAAAGTTACTTCAGCAACGTAGGCTGTGTGTAACTAGTAACAGTTCAATTCAATATAGATAATTTTTACCGATAAATGCAACTGGCAAAGCCACTTTTAAAAGCCCACCTCAGTTACATAGTGTGTAGGTTCTTCTAAACCTGGTCACTTGGATATACGGGAAATTCCAGCATCGGATGAAATTGTATTTTACTACACAGGGATCAAATATGACTGTGTGTGCGGGGCGGATGAGAAAATAGATAGTAACACGCAGCTTCATCTTCCCATGAGATTATCTCCGCGCATTTATCTAACGAGGTACTGATTACATCCCGAGTAACAGACGGCATGTTGGAATACCCCACGCAAAATAAAATAAGGTATTTAGTATGAAATTCTAATGTCTAAGGATATCGATATGAAGCGACGTGGGACTTTCGGTGCACAGTGTGAACTGATGGAGAAATCAAGTTCCGGCTCCAAATTCGGACGATTACAGAAAATGCTTGTCTAACTATGATACGTTACTATACTTAGCTAGATGGAAACAAGTTAATTGTAGGAGGTGGGTAAATTGGGTATGGGGTATTTTTTAAAGTAATGTTCTTCGCGAATCCATAGAAAATAGCTATCAATATGATCGTGGGAGGGGTATGTGCCCTTGGTTCCAATGACTGACCTCTTTGTGAGATAGCATGTAACTAAGTTCTTTGGGCTCTCTATGCCAAATCATTAGAGGCATTATTGTGAAAGCACCAGCGTTCAGTAGGCCAGCATAAGGCAAGATATGCCAGCATAGAGTCAATCATACATTATCATTCTTCACGTTTTTTTGTTGGAGAAAGTTCAAACATCATGCACGCGTAAGAAGGAAAAGGTAAAGTTCAAATAATATTTGTAGGAAAAAAAGAAAATGTTTTTATTGTATTCTGTGGATTTTAAGATTTGTTTGTACTTTTGTACTTTTATGACAAATAAAAGGATCAAGAATCGCAAGCACGCAATGACTGAAGAAATCTAAAAGGAAAACGAAACAAGAACTCATCTCATCACAGGCTCTCCCTTACCAAACTTCTCAATCGCCACTCACGAACCAGAGGATCTAAACCCACGCTCAAGAGCATTCGCCGCCCATTTCACCATATTCAAACGGTGACACTTTTGGCGAAGCGACTCCGAGTCTCTCTCCCTATTGTCCAGCAACTGATCCATGATCTCCCGCAACCGCATTCTCCGACTGTCTAGTGTCCGCTGTGTCTGTTCCGCGTCGACTTCGGTTTCCCTCCGTTCGAGCAAAGCTGCTTGTCTTTGTCGTGCAGCGACTTCACTCGGATCAAGAGGAACGAGCCCCGCCGCGACCCACATTTGGGCTACGAGCTCCTTCTGTCGGAGCGTGCGGGCTTCTTCGCTCTCTCTTACCGGCTTGCACAGAAAACATACTTCGTTTTCTGGCGATTGGTCATCACCGTTTGGAGAGATCACCCCGTGTTTTGAGCACACACTGCAGATGCGAACGATCTCTCGTCGTGTGCTGGATTGTTTCTCGTACTCCTCTGAGAAGATTGTGTTCTCAGCGCATACGTCGCATGTGCAGTTTGGAGGACCGCAGTCTTTGGCGTGTGCGCTTTCGCTTGGAGAGAGGTTGATGGGGTGGGTTTCCCAAGTGATGTCCATTTTGGTGAACTTCATTTTGGTGGTGGTTGTTGATTGTGGTGTTGCTAGTTGCTGTAGTGTTGTGATGGTGGTGATGATTTTGGTGATGATGGTGAGAAATGAGAGGGTGGACATCGGGTGTTTTTATAGTGGAATTCTGAAATTGTTCGAATGCTGTCCTGGTGATTTGAATTGTGAACAGAGTCGTGTTTCTGTGAGAAGGGATTGTTCTTCGTCTGATCTGGTGTGGTATTCCGTTTGGCCTGTATCATGAACAAGAGTTTGTTGTCTGTTCTTACTGAGATTATCGAGATGCTGTGGTTGTTTGCTAAAAAAGAGTGTCATGCAGAACAATGCATGAAAATAAAATAAGAAGGGAATGAAAAGTAAGCAAAAAGCAAAGAGTAAGAGACGATTATACTAAGCAAAATCAAAAGGGGAGACCATTTCTCTTGGCCTATTCTTGAATCCCGTGCTCGGGGCTGGGATTCGCATCATCACGCGCAACCGCACCCGCCCCGGCCTGCCTCTAAAGTGACTTCCTGTCCTCTTCGACCTGCAACTTGGCTGACTTTCTATCCTCTTCGGCCTGCCTCTTGGCTGCTTTCTCGTTCTCCTTGGCCTGCCTCTTGGCTGCTTTCTCATTCTCCTTGACCAGCTTCTTAGCTGCTTTCTCGTTCTCCTTTGCTAACTTCTCGTCCTCTTTTTTCTTCCTGTTAATGCAATCGTAACAATCCTTCTCCTTACCATCGTGTAATCGCCCATCGGACTGCCACAGATCCTGGCAGTAACGCACGGTGCCCTTCTTTGCTGGTTCTGTTTTTATCAAACGGCATTGACTTTTACCCAGCTCGGTGTGGCCGCACTTTCTGGAGAATTTTCTCTTTGAACACATTTCTGCTATACTAAATCTGAAGTTTTTCTTGGGGAAATTTGATGTCTTTTGGAAAGTAAATAAAATGATGGGTTTATTAATTGGATGGTTCGGGGGATGTTTGTAGGAATATATATAATAAATTATCATTGCAATAGTGTACGATAATAATTATATATAGAACAATCATTTACATCTATTTACAAATATCTTTTGTGCGAATATCATGCAAACGAATTCTTGTAATAACCATTTTCGGTTTTCCACAGAGATTCAACATCCATTGTGCTAAACATAATTTCCAAAATTCCAAATACGACATACAACAAAGAAAATCTCGCAACCTTCGTACCATACTATTTGTTGCATGGCATCGAGAGCTCTTTGTCCAGAAATATCTTGCGGGCACAACTCCATTGTTTACGCATCCCTGTTTCCTTTTGCCCAGTGAACATTAATAATCAGTACGGAACAAAGAATTCTAGATATTTTTATAAGTGGCTGTCAATTACCCCACGACCTTGCTATATATGCGATCCATTGTTGCTTGACAAGATATGAATCTAGGTCACAATATCAACCTGTTCTCCGGCATTTTTTTCGTGTTTGCAAGTGTATAGGCCAAGTACGTGGTGATCATTTCATATGCAGTTCCTAGAATTCGACATATCAATTCAAACACTCCTCTTGGTTATTCTTTCGCAATGGTATCCCACTTTATGTACCATGATCTCTATTTTACGACGTACTGTATTAAATTTCTAGCATCAAGATAATCCATGTCACACAACTTCACAAATATCACATTATACAGGTTTTTTATATACACATTTTTGAAATTAAAAAAGAAAAAGAATGAAATTCTATTGAGATCTAAACAACACAAAGGAGAGAGAGATTAAGGGAAAATAGGAAAGGGTAGAAACAAGCTAGAGATCAAGGAGTAAGGGAGAAAAGAGGATGAACTAGCTAGCTAGTTCACAGCTAGTCACTGCCAGTCTACCTTGAACAGCACCTCCTCTTTACCACCTACTATCTTATCCCAGGTCTCACAGAAGCATTCCACTCTTCTCCTAAGTTCCCCTACCTCAAAACTCAACGGCCCCAAATTACGGTTCAAATGCAAGAATCTTATCGCCGCGGCTGAAACCGAGATGTTCAACCATTCTTTTAAGAGTGTCAGTTCCTTCGAATAATAATCACATCTCGAAGATTTAAACCTATGGTACTTTTTTGGATCCATAAACTTCCACGGCATCTTGAAGAGGTTGCGAGACTCCATTTTTTCGATCGACCTTTTCACCACTGTACCACATCCGTTGAGGCCAAACATTGGATCCCATATGTAGCCGCGGTTTGGAATGAGGGAGGCGCGCATCTGGCACGAGAATTTTTCAAGCTTCTCTGCAATTGCCGGCAGGTCTTTGTTTATTTGCGAGAAATATTCTTTGTTGTCTGTTAGGTAGGATGGAATGGTGATGGGTGGGGGATAGTCATCGACCTTGGAGTCGACCTTTTGCTCTTCACAATCATCACAATTACAGTTCTCAGAGAACTCATGTTCGGTGTGTGTGGATTGGTCGAGTGTGTAGGGGTCGAATGGTCTGTAGGCGGTGTCTTCCCAACCGGTGAGGATGGTGTTGTACCTCATGGTTGATGAAGTGGGTGGTGACTTGATCTGTGTTGTTGTGTTCTGATTTTGTTGATTTGATGATGAGAGAAGGGAAGGGGGATAGAACGTGGGGATTTATAGGAGAATACAAGGACTGTCGTAGCTATGTTTTTATCTCGTCCATCCCTCATAAATAATCCCATTCCGACTTGAACATCGACATTCACGAAAAAATTTCATTGTGTTGTTCCCATTATCTGTTCTGATTAAGAATAAACTAAAATTTATTATCTCTCATTATTCACGAATAAAAGGATACGTTCCCTTTTATCCATGACAATGGAATAGCATTGTCTATTGAATCAGAGTCGACAAAACAAAATTTCCAGAACAACGAATAACCACAAACGCAATCCTGCAATCCTGCAAAGCACCAAACTTCTCAGCTCAACAGGCCAGTCACTCATCAGAACTTCCGAATTCATCATTCCCCTCCCCTATGCGAGTCGCAAAGTATATTTGTACAGGCTTATTCCCTGTAAGAATGTTAGACCCAATAGTTCTAACCTCCCTTTTCTTTCTTCTCACATCTATCATCTCACACCACACACATATATATACGAACCCACAATCAGCGTTCTCGGAATTCCATCCTAGTCTTACCTAGAGCCTAGGCAGGGCGATGTACTCTCCGACCTCAGTCACATATCCCTGTGGCCAGATGTAGAAAGAATTAAAGTTGTAGTCAGATGATATGGAAATGTCTGCGCCCTGGGGAGAGAAAGATGTAGGAGGATGGATGTGGACGCACTATTTATCAGCTGAGATATGGAATAGGGCTAGGGTTGCACATGTGTGTGGGTACTTAGTCAATACGGCTGTTGCAAATCTAATATAGATCAGCTCTTCCTATGTAGATATTTGAGGCCGGTTATTACCTCGCACTTCATGAGTGCCTGGAATTAATTCACAAATTACTATTGTCTCTTCTGAAATACAAGTTCACATTTACCATTCTTCACATTCAATTTTATCAATCATTATTAGACAATACCTTTGTACTTTTTTTGTATCCGATTTATTTTCTTTTAAATATTGCAGTAAACTCCCGCACAAAAATTAAGAGGAAAAGATTAAAACTAGCCAATCTCACTGGAACATCTAATCCGATACTCCTGATCAACAACCACTTTCAACCGCTCAACACACTTATCCAAAGATTTCAAAGTATCCAGATCTTCTTTTTCCCAAAAATCATCCATACATTTCAAAACATCCCTAAACAATTCCTCAATCAACTCCTTCATTTGCTTTCTATAATGATCTCTCCTCCGCTCCATATCCCATACATAGAACAACCCCCATCTAGGATATGGGAATTCATCTTCATCCATAAGGAAATATGGACGAGGAGTTATAAGCTTTAGACTTCGCATTTCGCAAATTACTGAGTTCATTGTATCAGCCATACTAATCAATCCGTCGACTTCTCTTTCAGGTGTCGAGAGACTTTGTTTTTGCTGGTATGTTCCAAGTTGGAGATTTATATGCCTCATGTTGAAACGCACGTTATTCCATGTTAGGTTCATCACTAAGCGCAGTTCGAGCGCGTTGGATGGCGGTGGTGGGATTATTCTGATTGTAGGCCGTTCTGAGCTTGCATCAGTAACTTGAGACTCATCTTCCCAGAATGTTGTGCCCTGTGGCCGTTGGGGGCTTGGACTTCCGATATTGGCATTGGGTGAACCGGCCAGTGGGGGAATGGTTGTGTTCCACGGGGTGAGAAGTCTTGAGAAGTTTCTTGAGAGGCTTCTTGAAAGGCGTCTCGAGGAACTACTTGAATGGCGTCTGGAAGGGCTAGGGAACCTCATGTTAGATAGCGGGTGTTGAGATAGTGCTTAGTGGTATGATGCTTTGTTGATTGTGATGATCTGGTAGATGAGACTAAGAGTAAGAAGGGAATGGTGAGGTGTATTTACAAAGGAATACGATTATTGTTCTAGCTATGTTTTCATGCTATCGAGAATTTCCGTCCCATCTCAAATTTCGTCATGTTCACCTCCTGAGACATTCCAATTCATCTCGAACAATTCTTATGATATTGTTCTTGTCTGTTCTGTTCAAGAACAAAACCTAAATTGTTCTCTGACATACCGACTTCCCAGCTCAACAGGCCCGTTACTCATCTGCATTACCGAATCGATCAGTCCCTGCATAGGATACAACATGATTGGTTTGGCCTGCCGCGCAACCATATACATATGGTTGTAGCAATCTCCACCTTTGTTAAATCACGAATATTTTATACTTCATATTATTCTTCACGTTCAATCTTATCTATTCTTGTCGAAAAAAAAAGTTTTGCATTTCTATTTATGTAAGGAAATCTCTTTCCCTCAAACATTGCTCGAAAATCTCAGCGTAAAGCACAAAAGGAAAAGGGGGAACTAGTCACCTAGTTAATCAAGGAAATCTAAGGGAATCTAAGGAAAAAGGAGAGGGAACTACCCAGCACAATGAAATACAAAAGAAAAGAAGTAAGAAACTAGCCAGCTAGTTGCCTTCGAGGCACCACTTGATGCCTTCTTCTACCAACGCAGAACTCATCAATATGGAATCTCAATTCTGCCATATAAGCAGCCACTTCACTTATAGTATCTGCATCCCTTTTTCTCCAAGCATTATCCATACTTTTCGCCACATCATCCCACAACTCCTTAATCAAGTCATTAAATTGATCCCTGCTCCAATCTCTTCTCCGCTCCACACTCCACAGCTTCCATTCAGGAATTGGCCAATTTTCATCGATATCTTCTCCAATAATGAAATGAGAACAAGTTCCTATGAGCTTTTCTTTTCTCATGGCACCAATCACTTTATTCATAACTTTTGCTATTCGAATCCATCCTTTGCTTTCTTCTTCGGTTGCTTCTCTTCTCATGTCGAATTCATAGAGCTTGAGTCGAGGCATGATACATGCTTGAGAATCCCTCAATTTTGCGGTGTGGGAGTTCATCTCGTTGAGGATTTCAGGTGTGAAAGCTGGGGGTGAAACATGACGGGTTGCCATGGTGCTATGATGATCGGTGTTTTGATGCTGTGGTGTGTTGGTGTTTTGATGCTTGTGAAGATCTGGTTGGTGAGAACAAGAGTGAGTGTAACGATAACCCCTATATTTGTAGAAATATACAACCATTGTTTTGGCTGTGTTTCTACGTTGTTCTTCATCCTATTATATACATGTTCTGTCAATTGATACAAGCCCTGACTAACTGTCTTCGACATCGATATCTGTATCAAATCTTAAACAATGCTATTGTTATTCTCATTATCCATTCCGATTACAAACAAAGAAACAGCTTTTTTCTTTCTTCCTTAATCCATATACAAACAAAGAGAAATATGTATTTTTTGGTCTATAACGATTGGGTATGTAGGTAGGTAGGTAGTTAGGTAGGTAAATAGGTAGGTAGTTGTTAAAATAGATGATTAGGGAGTATTAGAGAGGTTTAGGGAAGAGGTAAGAGCGGGATAGCAGGAGGAGGTGGGGGAGAAATTTAGATATGTAATAAATTAGAATAATCCAAATTTAAATTTACTCTTATATTATTGGTTTGTTATTTATTATACTTATTTTATTCACTGTTACGAGTTATAGTTATTTGATTATTATTTGACTGTTATTGATGTTATAAGTGTTATTTTAATGTATAATATTTGTAGAATTGACCATAATCTGCTTCTTTGATAAGGAAATAGTTTTGCTGATGTAGTTATGCCCTCTGTCAAGAAAATCTAAGGGAAACCAAGGAAACACAAGAGAGAAAAGGGGAGGTACTACCCATTACAAGGAAAGAAAAAAGAAAAAAAGAGCGAAACTAGCAAAACTAGCCAGCTAGTTACCAGTCTCTACTTCAAACTGCGGACTGATATTCCCCAGTCTGCGGTTTTTCTCGGACGTAGAGCCAGTGAGGTGCCACTTGATGTTTTCTACCACAGTAGAACTCATCAACATGGAACCTCAACTCCCACATATAAGCAGCGATCAAATTAAAAGTGCTTATCTTCTTAGCTGACTTCATACCTTTATTAACATCAACCCACAACTCTTTCATCAACTGATTCATCTGCTCTCTGCAATAAATTACTTGAGCCTTCTCATCCCACTCAAAATAACCAAAAGGCCAACCACTGTCGACACTCAGCGGAGCGGAATTACTACGCCCTATGGCCCCAGTATCTCTGAGCTTTTTAGCCACATCATTTATAACCATCGCCATTTGCTGCCATCCCTTACATTCCGCTTGGTATGTTTTGAGTCTTAGTCTTTCTTCAAAGAGCTTTAGTCTTGAAATAATAGCCGTTTGATCATCCCTCACCTTTTCAGCAATGGAATGAATCTTGCTGATGACTTCTGGTGGGGCTGCGGTCGTGGGCGGCATTCTCCACCGGTAGCTGATGATGCCATTTCTGAAGAGGCTGCGGTTTACCTTGAGCTGAGGCATGGCCAATGCAGTTGGTCGTGCTTCGATGCCTTGGTGTATTGGTGTCTTGGTACTTTGGTGTATTGGTGTCTTGGTATCTTGATGATTTTGATGATTTTGATGATGAGAATAAGAATAAGACGGAAGTAATCAGGGCTATTTATAGAACAGGATAAACATTGTCCTGGTCCTGATTACCTACTGTGAAGATAGTGTTCTTGATGTTCGCTTTATTAATATACATGAACAATATTCCATCTCAAACTTAGTATCTACCCACCGAGAATAGTTCATATCTTATCTACAGACGTTTAGAGTTGTCTGTTTGGAATCCATCACCACCTCTCTAAAACCCCGACTAACTGCCTCCAACGTTGATATCAGGTCACGAACAATACTATTGTTGTTCCTATTATCTGTTCTGATTTCAAACAAAAGAAAAGAATTTCTCCTTCTCCTCTCGTCCAGATACGAACAAAGGTAAGCATTTATCTCTTTCATTGATAATGATTAGACAAAGTAGCAATGACCATCGACCTTCAACGCAGCATTATCAGTCTATACGAAGTAATAGATTTCAACCTCAACAATTAAGTAGCAAACTACCAACCATCATTTCTACTATACTATCCACCTTCTTTATTCCGATTTCTTCTGTGCTGTACGGAGTACATAGACCGTAGAAACTTCCAATACCAAGCAGGTACATCTTAACAGTATCCTGAATACATGGGCTCCGAAATACGACTACCAAATCTCAGCTTCAATTCATTCTCCAGTCACAATTCAACTTGAAGCTAATTTCTATCTACCCTACTTATCTATATTGGCTGGAATCTTTCGGTTTCCTCGGGCTGTGTTCCCACTCTACATACTTTACTTTCATTAACAGATAGTCTCTTGAGCACGGATGAAAGAAAGATTTCGGATATATCCGCCTCTCCTCCTCTTCCTCCCCTCGCAAAAACGCGACACCATTTCACTGTATCCGCAATATAGTCCATGCTTAAATCATCCATTATTCTAATTTTAGGCATCGTTAGCATTCTGATGGAATTTCTAGTCCTATTGCTCTGCATTGCTGTGATCTGGTGCTTGGTAAGTTGATGTACTACATGCAGTAGTAATTTTGATTCACACTGCAGATTTAGGAATGACCTTTGCGGGTAGAGGGAAACCTATTGATGTCCTAATCAAGATATTTGTAAACCTCAATCATTTATTTGAACTCACAACAATGGGGCTGAAGGTATGCAGCGTATCGAAATCTTTTAATCTTTTCTTTCGGTTCAGCGGTCTATGGTAATCTTCCCTTCCCTTCCCTTCATCAAACACCTTATGGTTCTTGCAGCATGTACATCTGAATGAAACCCTAGCTACCTTAGCTTCTACTTGCCGAGTAATTGGGACTAAACAGTAATCATCCCATTCTCTCCAAGTCTTCCGCCCTCCAATACATAATTCATCATATTCTATACATGTTTTCTACACATTAATATACTGTTCCCTCTTCCCTACCCCCTTCTTTATTCAAACAATAAACAAACATATCTCACATATTAAGTATATAAGATTCTCAATTCCCAACTATAACCCATCATCAAACTTTCAAGTTTCCAATCATCACAAAATCTTCCATCACAACAAGATTTTGCAACATACCAAAGGATATCATCTAACCTTACTTCCAAAGGTAAGAAACCATGTTCTCCAAATCCATTGATATAGTTCGACGAATGTCCAAGCGACGAACTTCCAACAAGGAATCAAACGTCGCTTCCACCGACACCAACACAAACGACCCCATCTCTGGCCTTCCACAAGAACTCAAACTCATGATCTGGAACCAGATACCCAACACGATATCCATGACATCAACCGGTATCCAATACACACCCCCACCCATCCTCTCTCTCTCAAGTAAAAGTCGAAAGGACGCACTTCCCCACTACATAAACCTAGGCTCATCCACCATTCCCGGAGACACAATCTATTTCCACCCATCAATCGACAAGATCCAACTACCCTCAACCAATCGCATCGATTATCTAATCCAAATAATCGGACCCAACCGTAATTTGGTAGAGAATGTAGTCACAACATCACGTCTCATGTCCGGACCACCATTCCGCGGTTTGGATATTATAAATCATCTTTGGGTTACATATCGACATGGTACAGCACGACGATTTCCTTTCTTTAATTTGAAGAATTTTATGGTAGAAGATGAGGTTTGTTGTCGGCCGCATTCTTTGATTGGGATGGAGGATGCGAGAGAGAGGTTAAGAGGGGAATTGGAGAGGTGGTTTAGAAGTTATAGGGATACGGAGCCGGAGGGAAGTGAGATGTTGATTCCTGTTATTACTATCATTCCACCAATAACAAACCTTACGGCACCTACTTGTAGGGTTTGTAAAGAACTTGGTAAGATTGAGGAGTGATTTTTGAATCTTTGATTCAGCTAGCTATATGTTAGTATAGTTACCTCCCATGACAAGAAATCTAACATCCTAATTTCATTTTTATTATTATTTTCTTTTTGCAACTTTCAAGTTATCCCTCCCTAATTATAAAATACTTTATCTACTTAAATTTTGAAACAATGCATTAATTAACTATATATAACATTATACTCCATCCATCTATCATTCTATAACTCACTCTTTACTCATTTACCCAACCTGTACCAATTTATACTATACTATATAACAATTAACTTTACCTAATTCTAATCCAATTTTAAATACCCTCATACCCAATCCCTCTCCAATCCCTCTACATCTCCCACCCCTCATTTATATACATACATACAGAAATCCCAACCCCATCAATCTCCATACTGTATATACCCCCACAAACCATCTACACCACCCACAAACTATCCATCTCATCCAAGTTCCAACATCTCATAAAAAATCTAAATCTATTTAACTTCCAATTCCAAGTTCTCAAATTCCCAAACTCCCCGCTCTCCCAACTATAAAATCTCACTCAAACCCACACCCCCAAATCCACATACAAATCCACACCAAAATCTAATACTTCAAGTTATTTCCAACAACAAAACCGCCCCATCAAACAACCTTCGAGGAATCATTCCATATCTATTCACCAATCCATCCCATCCACCCTAATATAATCCCCCATTCCATTTTCACCCACTAACCCACCCATTCCATCTATTCCATCCATACATCCTTATCTATACAAGAAACACTGCCCCCCCACCTACCCATCCGCCCATCAAACAATATACTAATAAAAGCTCTGACTATATA
>JWJB01000207.1:0-10322 GCA_000812895.1 Rutstroemia sydowiana | reverse complement strand
TGCGAAGCCCTGCTGTATCCTTCGAAGAACACCCATACGCTCGCGCATCTCCACGAAACATCTGCCTCACTCGACACCCAAATTCGCGACACTCTGATCCTACTCACATCCACGCGCACTGCACTCCTCGAAACACCCTCTTCCGAATTCCCCGAGAATACAAACAAAGTGGAATATGAAGAACTTCTTAGCTATGCACGACGCATATCCAAATACACCATAGCGCCCGACACACGTCCTGCAGGAAAAGAAGAAGCAGATATAAAGCAAGATGGCGCACAAACAAATGGAAGCGCCACACCAGTCATCAGTGTGAATACAAACGGAGCTGCTAATGGTACTGGTACTGAAATGGCCATTGATGTACCCTCTACAGAAAACGGACAAGTTCCTCCCGTGCCGATTGTAGAGAGTAGCCAGCCATTATCACAAACCGTTCTACCGCCGCAAACCATGCAATGGCTTAACTCACAAGAGGATGATCGGCCATTTGTCCCATGGCCGAAAGATGACGAGCTTAGGATGGGTGCATTGGCTCGTATTGAAGAATTGATTCGGGCCGGAATAGAGCCCGAGAATTGGGACCCGGAAGCGGAGGAGAGGAAAGAGAGAGAGAGGGTGGAAGAAATGGAGAGAAAAGCTGAAGAAGAGAGGGTGGCTGAACAGGAGAGAAGGAGGATCGCAGAGGAGAGGAGGGCTAGTGCTATGTCAAGTGGAGGTGGCCACCACGGAGGTGCAGACAAGCCGAAGGCCTTTCAATTGGAGGAATATGATGATGAAGATGACGAGTAGATATTTGCCAAAACTGTGCGTAAGTCTTTTGATTACAGTCCTTCCAGTCTCCACCCTCTCCACTCCCACATACTTATGATGATTGTATCAAAAATCGATTAGTCTTGAAGACATACCACATGGTTACCAACTTACGCATGCGAGCCTCTCTGAAAATTTAGTTATTGCTATAAATCATCTATTCAACTTTTCTAAGACCTCAGCTGACTTTCAACCTCATTAGATCTTGTATGATTATCTTTACTTATAACCTGACCATCGCATTCATTTGCCTCATTTTTGCAAGTGCATCGATGGCTAGCATGTTATATTGGAAAAGACTTAAATACAGACAACCATCCTATGAGTTTTAATCTCTAAGTGGAAGATGAATATTGAATTAATAAAAAAGTAAAAAAGCATTTGCAAATTTGATTTATTAAGTGATGTTTGAAGATTAAATATTAATCAGGTGGACATTGTCTGCATTTACGCCCTTTCCGTTATATTTTGCTTAGCTGTAGCACAATAGCTTCACATAATCTAGGAAGTATTGGTGACAACTAAACAACTCCTGCGCCTATGAACTTGAATTCGTGATGAAGAATTGCTTTTGTCTTATTTTCGCTACCAATATTCGTACAAATGACCTAAAATTCCGACGCCCCTACCATATCAATCATATGCTGATAGATTGGCACTCGAATACACCGTGAATGCAGAAGAATATGGAAATTTGGAAACAAGATCCAGGTGTATAGTACAGCGCCAACAGTCCGCCGTCCCCATCCCCGTCCTTCATCGTACCTCTTGGATACCATCATATATCATATGTTACCCACTTTTCGTAATTCCATCCTGGCTGACGTTATTGAAGCTTTTCAATCAATCTTTATTGATCCATAAATCTTTTGCACAAATGCCCAACTCGAAAAGTATCCGATAGAACCTTGGATCTTGGTCAGCATGATTTTCGGGTTTAAGTCAGAAGAATGTGTATACTTACCAGTAAGTATGAAAAATAAGAAAGAAATTAGTGCGCTATACCCGATGTATAACACACTTCCTGCCAGCCCCCCAAGTTGTAATTTCGTCAACCAGTAGACGAGAGCATAGGTGAAAACGTAACCAGCCGATGCACCAGCAGTCAAGAAAGCTCTCCAATGCCAATGGTAATTCTCACTGCATAGCAAGAAGTATATCATGAGGACGGTAACGGCCGCGCAGGTAATGATCATCAAACCGTAGCAAAGGAACAAGAAGCCAAACATGTAGTAGACCTTGCTGAACCAAATTGAGGACATGATGAAGTATAGCTCAACGAAAATTGCGCCGAACGGAAGGATGCCAACAAGAAGCATAGAGGGTACTGGGCGCATGTAGGTAGTTGATGGGGGGATCTGTCGTGGAATTTGGTTGGTACGGACAGGTGCCTCGATCGCAGGTTGTCGGAATCCTATCCAGCTTCCTGCAAATGATAGAGGCAGAGAGAAGAAGAACCATATACAGACGATGACGAGCATTGTTGTGAATGGTACAGCCCCAGACGATTCTTTAGCCCACAGGAATAAGTTAAGTAGGAAAAATGTGCCAAACACAATACCAGGGACCAAAGTTGGAGTTAATGCAATGTTGAGCTTCCATTGTTCGCCGCCGAACGACTTGTAAACTCTTGCTGAAGCATAGCCGCCGATGAAGCCAAGAATAGTGTAAAGCAAAATCATGATCGTACCCAGTGATCCTCGGTTCGAGGGGGAGAGGAAGCCGAGAAGAGCAAAAGCAATTGTGAAGCCTGTCATGACGAACAATTGCGCGCCGTTCCCAAGGAATACACTTAAAATTAAGGGGTGACCAGGTGTACGAAAGGCGTCTCCATGCACCAATTTCCACCCTGAATCCTCTTGTACTCCATCCTCGATCGCAACAGATGTACCGGACAAATCTTCGAGGTTAATCGAGTCGAGTCGGTTATATCGTTGAATATCCTTCTTCAGAGTTCGCATGAGGATAGACAGAACTGTAATGACTAGGAACACAACTATAACGGCCGAGTTGATCAATGAGAACCAATGAATCTTGGGATCGAAAACGTGAAGATATTTATCCCATCTCGTAGCCCACGCAGTAGCTGATGGTTGCCACCATACGCTGTAAGAGTACTTCACACTCGTCTCGCCAGTTTCTGAAAGCGTCACCATTGGCCCTCCCTCTCCACAGCCTTCGGTGCCAACATTGTTCGAAGCTCTTGAAGATGGTTGAACAATGACTCCAACAACTCTCATTTGGCCGGCCGAGACCTCGTGGTAATCTATGAGAATATCATAATGGTTGTTCAAATGCAGTTCCTTCTGATCGGCGCTTCCCAAGGCAAACCCTTGACTGTAAAATCTTGTTTGAGTAATTTCATCCTCAATCAATTGACCTGCTGGTAAACCATCCACCAACCAGTTCAATGCGAAGCCCTGCTGTATCCTTCTGTTTACGAAGTGCGCCGAACTTTGATCAAACTTCTTCCCATCGCATAGACTGATACAAGTTTGATTGACTGCCATCTTGAGCTCGAATGGTGATGTCATGATTCGATCACCAAAGAGGATACTGCCCAGACTTTCGGAAACATATTCTGGCTTTGGATCTGGCCGACAAAAGTGAAAGGCTGGATGGTAATAATCGAAAGATACAACAGAGTGTAGTTGGCCATCATCGTAGCCCACCGGTGTAAGTCGATTCACGTATAGAGGTACTTTAGCACCTATTTGATATGATGTTGGCGCAACGCCAGGAAGGTAAAATGCGGATGATAGTTCAGGGCTGATAAGTAGAGTCGCGAATAGCGCCGCAGACGGCGTGAGATCTCTGAGGCGCATGATGAACGGGATATATCTGTAGTTGATCTAATTAGATGATATTTGGCGTGCGCATTGAGATGTAGTATACAGGTTCACAATTTTCTTCAAAAGGAGACTTTATAAATGGTTGGGACGAGCTTACGTAGTTCTCAGCCTTGTTAATCAATATATATCCTCCTTCTTCACTTACTACCACCAGCAAAACCCGTCTTCCTCTCCCAATGTATTAGAATGTCCGTTCCCTATGCCCTATTATTATAAAGATAAAGATGGAAAGTGTGGCATTTATGAAACAAAATTCCTAAGAATTGGAAGCTATTCATAAAGTTGAAACAAAATAATAATTTTGTAGCAATAATGAAAGGGAAACGTAAACTTTGAAGCTTGGACCGAGTAATAAGTTACCAGCCCAGCTCTCCATTTAGGTACAGTACTTCTGTAGGTAGGCACTTTCTACCGGCTTAAGAACTAATTCAGGACAAGTAGCAACTAAAATTCATCAGATTGGATTAAAATAGGGATTAACATTTCACCGGCTTACTAATAACATTGCTTATCGATTAGGAATTTTTTGATATTTTTTTTTATACTCAATAATTTTATCTTCTCTTCTTCATTTTACACCCTTCAATTCCTCAAAAGACCCAGCGAAAGGAAAAGCGAGATGGCGGCTCTGGAAACATCCCTTCCAGCATTGTTGATTACATTGACTGAATCATTGAAATCTGCAAACGAATCAGCACCGGAAAGTACGATCATTAATCCGCCAACAGATGGAATATCTCTTCTGGATGTGAAGAATGAATTACTTCTCTCATATCTTCATAATTTAATATTCATCATACTTTTAAAAATTAGACATCAAAAGATTGGTGATGATGAACAATCCGAAGAAGATGGGGAGGCTTCGAACATCGATAACCTGGTGGTTAAGAAATTGGTGGAATTAAGAGTTTATCTCGAAAAGGGTGTGCGACCACTAGAAGGACGATTGAAGTACCAGATCGATAAGGTTTTACGGGCAGCAGACGATGCAGCTCGTACATTTGCGCCTATATCAAAGTCCAAACCCGGAAATGACGATTTATCGAGTGACGATGATGCGTCTGGATCTGATAATGATGATGATGATGCTAGTGATGATGGCGCAAATGGGGTTTCGCTGAAAGCATCTCAAATTGACGACCTTCAATACCGACCTAATCCCTCTTCCCTTTTACGTCCTACTGAAACGGATGAAAATACAAACCGATCCTCAGATGGAGTATACAAACCTCCTCGAATTACAGCAACCTCTATGCCCACAACCGAACGTCGGGACAAACAAGATAAGAAGCCAAATAAATCAGCAACATTGGACGAGTTTATCAATACGGAATTATCTACTGCTCCAATGGCAGAACCAAGTATTGGATCTACAATTATAGCTGGAGGCAGGAGGTCGAAGAGCGAGAAGGAGAGAAAAGATGATGAAGAAAGAAAAGACTATGAAGAGCGAAATTACGTGAGATTACCCAAGGAAAGTAAGAAGGATAGAGCGAAGAAGAACAAAGCTGGCGGCAGAAAGGATGCCGGATATGGTGGCGAAGAATGGAGAGGATTAGGCGAAGGGATTGATAGGATTGAGAGGTTGACGAAGAGAAAGAGTGGTGGCGGTGGAATGAAGGAAGTTTTGGAGAAGAGTAGGAAACGAGTAAATGAGGATGGACCACGAGGAAGTGGTGCCGAAATTGGACAAGGTTTCCAAAAGAGATTGAAGACCTTAGATGCAGGACGTAGGGATAGAGGTGCTGGGAGACGTTAAAAGAAGCAGCAGGTCATTATCAATCAATCATGATGTTGTAGGATGTGGATACCCGGATATCAAAATCCAATTTTCGTATAATATACAAGACGTCCCGCGTTCACTGTTTGAAGAATCATGCATGTCTTTTTCTTTTTGGCACAATATGTTAGCAAGCCCATTAACCCAGGGCCCTACAGCATGCTATTTGTCTGCTCCCCCACTAATGCATATATCATTTTGGTACTTTTACTTGGTGTACTGCACTTAAAATATTGGTTCTTTCATCACAACGAAGACTACTTACTTTTCAACCGCCTTGGAGCTGTGTACTCGGGTAACCTGGCGGTTCAAGCTGTCTCTTGATGTGCTTGTCATGCCTATGAATACCACTTCCACAGGTCTAGAGTACATAAAACTGAACCCCCTGCCCCTTTCCCGCTCCTTCCTATAAAAGATCCTAAGCGAGGATTTGCTGATTGCGTATTAGTGTAGTGGTTTATATTCTGTTCTATGTGACCCGCTGAGCAACTACCTGCGGTATTTGTGATGACTGAGAATTTGATTTACGGGTATGAGGAACGCAGGATGTCTACGATGAGGTTTGTTTCCTGTCTGGCCCTGGAAGGGAGGATCTAAGCGAATGTATGGATTTCTAGCGCTAGATGGATGATGCTCAGATGGACAAGTGAGTGGGTTAAGTGAATTGGAGTTTAGGTGAAGGTATTACTCATGAGGTATAGCAGATCTCTAACTACCACTATTTGATATTGATGCCCGGGGTAGGAGACAAAGAATGTGCTTAGAGGAATTTGGCCCTCTAGGTAATAGCAGAACTGCAATGTGTTTTGGAATAATGGAACTCTAGCGGAAGAAAGTCTATAGGCTGCTACTAGAAATTTTTGACTTTAGAAGTCACTTGTATGTGTTAAATGGATAAAATGTAAGTGCAAATAACACCCAATGTATTCAGTGATAAGTATTCAATCTTCACTTGATGAATCAGATTTATAAAATTGATTCTTGATAATTCAAATATTCAAAAGCCGTTTTGAAGATTCAATGTTCCTCTTTTGTTCAAAGAATATAATTTATAAATTTTACTTTTTCAGATAAAAATGAATACCGGTATAAAATTTGAATGTTCAACTTTTATTTGAGAAATCAGAATTTCAATAAAAGAATACATCATTTCCGGAACAAACTTCCGATTGTGCTTCTTGATTTCACATAGAAATCATTATAAGACTGTTAGGAAGCGCGAGAAGTATTTCGGTATTGAGATAAATACCCCAAGACCGAATTTACCGCTGCAGGTATTTGGTTTTGGTATCTTTATGTGGTGGTGAACAATGGAGTGATATATCAAAAATCAGATACAACGGGGTAATTTGCGGAGCCTTTACCCCAGTGCTGGTAGCCCGAAAGGAGTCGGAGAATCTGTACGGATCAAACAAGGCGGAGTGAAACCCTGTCCCACATGGAGCAGCAGCAGTGCAGCACCTATCAAATTATACAACACCAGAGCGAATCCTTATTGTGCTGAAAGTTGAGACAAGGCCTCGGTCAAATACTGCTGGATGGTTCTAATCGTCCGAATTTATTCGAGGATGTACTAAAGCTATATAGAAAACGGCATTAGCCCTCTCCTCCTTGCTTTGAACAGCATACCGAAGCTTCAAATTCAAAATACTATACTCACATCTCTACATATACTTTATTTTTGCAAAATATAATAGCCAGAACACCTTCTCACACTGAGGCATACTATCATGTCTGGATCAACTTACGAACCCGCATATTAACCCCCCTGTATAAAAAGTAGCCCCATTCCCTTATCCACGGAATTGCATCCTGCATACAGTACCACATACCACATGCTTTGAAGTTTCCCTTCTCTGCTTATCGGGATGCATCCCAATCACACATCTTACCATATTTAATCATTACCACCTGGTAGGCTGGTACTGATAGCTCTTATACCATATAGGAAGTTCGTTATCGAGTTTTATATACTGGAATTCCCAGGCTAATTTGGAATCATGGATATTTGGGACACGGGAATGGAATCGGATGGTTTCATTCTTTATACTCGGATACGCTGTAGAATGTGAATGAATCTATGTGGTTCTACAATACTTTCGTAGGTCGGGGGGCCTTGAACCTGGAACTTATTTGCGGCAAGGTACATGAATATATAGTACTTTGTATTACCTTATCTTACAGCTAATCTTCAGCTTTAGGCGGCATCAGTTATACTTTATAGGACATCTATGTCATACCCCAAGTTTTTATGGATCTACCAATATAGATCTTTATTAGATTGTATATATAGTACTTTGTAAAAACATATAATAGTATGAGGGGAGGAAGACCATTCATGAAGTTTACCAGGTATACGGACCGAGAAGGATTCGTAAATTCGTATAAGTACTGTAGTCTGTATTGTATAATGTTAAGAATCTAAAATCACCTTGTATATGTAAACACAAATAAGAAATATACTTGAACTGATATTGACTGATAAGATCCCGTCCCCGTCAGTTTTTTAAAGCGGGGATTATCGGTGATCAAAAACGATAGCTACTATTCACTGAAATTAACCTAGTATGGTATCGTTATATTTTTAGACACTTTAAGCATAAGAAAAGAAGATGGAGGTGATTAATTTTAAAATAACATTATATATATATGCATTGATCAGGTGAATACTTTACCCACCTAGGCATGTATATTACCAATATACATATAGAATTAGAGAAATCCATTGATATAATATGTAAAGTCATTCCTTCAAAGCCCCCATTCACTCATTCACTTATTCACTCACTAGTAAAAGTTGAGGCGACAAAGATGCGATACCGTAGATCATGTACATGTACAAACGGCTAGTGAAGTGAGGTGATATGCTTGTGCCTCTTCTCTTGCTTGCCTTGCACTTGCTTTCGTGGTCCACTCTCACAGTTTACAGTAATATTTATCAAATGAATCTAACGGTCTAACCATACATATTCCCAACCTCATATTTCTATCCCCAATATTGCCCAACCACCACCGGTCCCACCTCCACCTCTCTCCACACAATTCCCACCTAACAAAACTGGTGACTGAAAAAGTTTCGATTTCAATCTTATCCATAATCATATCCATAATCCTATCCAGTGGATACAGTTCATCCTAGATAAAATCTAAATTTGGCTTGGTTTTTGTCTAGTTTAATTTGATCACTGGTAGCTTTTAGCTTTTTTTCCCTTCTTCTTATCTCTTTCTCAACCCTCTCCCTAGTAATTATTTGAAAACTCGGACCAGTTCTTTTTCCAACTGTGCCTCCTCTTGCAGGCTTAATCCCATTAAATTATTGGAAAACTGGAAATTATGATCTCCCTTTACTACTACTTAACTTATAATACTATCTAATTTCAAGCCTCATTAGCTACGTATGCGTATGATCGCATCACTTCTCAAATTTCTCCACCGCTTGATAGGTACCTAGGTAGGTACAGTTATACAATAGCTTTGTTTTTCATGCCGTTGCTGCAACTTCAATTGACGAATCGGAAGTTCTGAATATCAATCAATTGAAGGATTCAAATCATGACATTTTATAACTGCACTGCACTCCAAGGCCAACGAAAACCTTTTGAACAAGGTTAAATAGTTATCAATTCATTCATTCAACTAACCTTACATCATCTTATTCGACTACTTCTAGAACAGTTAAAATCCCACAATTTTCGTGTATGTAGCTTGCGTGTAATCTATGAAGCTTTCCCAAGCTATAAGAAAAGAGAAAGTGGGAAAATAAATTATTATATCCGTTTGAAAGTGTGTATCCCACCCCCACGACTTACGCCCACCTACTAGGTATTTACCTACCTATACAACTTATATCGTGCTTCTTCTCTTGCAGTTTCTATTAAAACTTCTATACTCGAAAAGTTACAGTTTTAGTATCATTCTTGAGTTCTATATATACCATATCAGCCCCAGTCTCGTATCAACCATTAACCAAACCAAGTTTTGTACGATATTGAATAGAAGAAAATTACACACGCGCAGAGCTTTTCACCGTCTCACCACATCTTACTTTAGACCGACGCGCCAATTTCAAATATAGTATATATCAATCTCTAGAGCTTTATCAATTTTTCATTCACTTACATCGTTGAAATATTCTTCGCGGCTCATTCGAATACCTTTTCCGATATTGAATTCATCCGTTGTTTTTCAATATATTCTCCGCATTGTTCCACCAGGTAATAGCCTGTAGCATTCCGGAACGTCATACAGATTGTTGAAGGGGAAAAAAAGTTCGCAACCGTTAAACCAAGCCCTACGGAACATAGCCCTACTCGATACTCGATTTCGAGTCCTGTCATGCAACGGCCAGGGCCAATGCGCAACGACTTACGAAAAGGTCGGTTGAATATTGGAATTCGGGAACGAAATTTCAACGAAATAAATTGCGAATAAAATCTACAAGGGAAAAATTATTGCAGAAAGGTTCAATTCCTCGCTCGTCCCCTCTAAGGAGGTAGACGGGCGTGGTTTCCCTCGAAATCATGTCAATATATTCCTCGCCGCCTGCTGCTCGAACTTTCAACCACGACGATAGACCTACATTACTTGTATGCTGGTGGTGTACTTGTTTTGCCGCAGTTATTATATTGTTTCGGGTATGCGGGAGATATATTAGGACAGAGAGATTATTCAAGGAAGATTGGTTGGCATTCGCATGCCTCATTCCTTTATTCTGTCGCATGGCTTTGGTTCATGTTATTTTGTTGTTTGGGACAAACAATGCGATTATTGAAGATTTTTCCGAGAGAGCTCTATATCGAAGAGAGATTGGTAGTAGGTTGGTTTTGGTGTCAAGAATATTCTACGCTGCAACGTAAGTTATCTATCTTCCACTGTCA
>JWJB01000192.1:0-13445 GCA_000812895.1 Rutstroemia sydowiana | reverse complement strand
AATCCGATTACTAGTTCTTTTTTAATCGATTTTCCGGAATTTTGTTATATGTTGATAGTTTTGAGGTACCGACCTGGTCGGCCCGTAACAAAGGAAAAGTAAAGAACGTATCATACCATTGAACCAACTGTACTCCTAAGGGTACTAGCCTCCACTATAATAGGATATAGACCTAATGTACTACCTCCTTAGGCATAGTACTCAACTATGGTATTGTATGTGTTGGTTGGTTTAAGAGGTAAGGGGGGCTGAGGCGCTTGAGTTGGGCTGAGATATTACCAATTAGTGATCAGATAATTCCAACCAACTTGTTATACCCCATTGTGGCTATGGTGGATAATAGATATATATATGTGAGAAAGTTTACCCATTTTCTCAATTACTTATCTCTCATTACCAAACCATCGATTTTTCAAACCTATTAATTCATTCACCAACCATCACATTCAACTTCAACACCACTCCGAAACCATGAAACCATGAAACCAGATGCCGGATACCAGCTCCGCCTAGCCCGAGAAAGAAACAAAGCCTGGTGGCCCATCAAGAAAGACAACAAGCCCTACTTCGAACACGCGGTAAAAATTATCCTCCTCCTACATCTTCCTCTTCAATTTCCACACACAAGACCGGACATCCAATTGGACACGATCCAAATAGGATCACAGCAAAAGAAGCGGAGGGACGCATTTTCGCAGCACCAAATAGCAGCACACGGCTTGCGGAAAGGTTTCGAAAGGATATGTTGACAAAAAATCCTTATCATGAACTTTCGTGGAATGGATCGAATCCCTATGATGGACCGCAGAGAAGTCAGTCGGCTGCGAGCTCGCACTCAGGTACAGGGTCGAACTAGGACCTGGATAAGTATGCTGCGTTGGCGGATAGTATTTATGGTACTGGTAAGAGATGAGGTGGTGATGTGTTGAGGTGTGTTGGATTGTTATGTTTTTGGGGGGATGCTGTTATTTGGAAGATTGGAATTGGAGTTCTTGGCGTTGTTGGTTTCCTTTAGAGTTGGCGGTGTGATTGCGATTGGGTGTTGGGGAGGTTGGCAGATATGGATAGAATTGACGGACTGCGGGATGGATATTGGTCGTGGTTTGCGTGGTGATGAGGAATCAGGAGGTATGGAACTTGATCGCGGGTAGATGGATGATAAATTGTTTATTGGGTTTGCTTTTGGAGTCATAGGAGTTTTTGTTTTTATTTAGGATACAATTAGAAATAGGATTTTGAATATTGAGATGTTAGCAGTCGTCTTATGTGGGACAGTTCAATAGTATCTACCATCTACCATCTTGGTCTGAGTAATGAGGGCACAGGGTCGATCTAGGACCCGGTTCGGTATGCTGTATTGAGAGTTTTTGGAAGTCTCACTTTTCAAATCTGGGAACTCCAACAAGATTGCCACCATTTCTTCACACAAACAAACATTAAGACCCAAAACCATATTCGATAAATGAACTCTATGATATAGATCGATACCAATTACTATTTTTATACCCAACTATCTATACAACCAAGGAGAGAGAAAAGAAAGACACCGAGAACTCGCAATCTACACGAAGAAACCCTCAACTGCCCTTTACCCCACTTCCAAGATATTGGATCGCTATGGATGCCATAACATTTATAATCTCCTGGTATATCTTTGTCGGATTGGGGATTGTAATCAACGAGAACAGTTTGATCGCGGAGAATAATCCAGGTTCGGGATTAATACAAGAATGGATTGCGAACGCATTCCACGTACAATACCAAAAGGCCATTATAGCGAAAGGAATTGAAGGTTCGAACTTGACGACAACCATTGCGCAAATTGGTACAGACGCAACTTTTGAGGAAGTCGTTGAAAGTATGGATAAACGTCTTTACTTGAATTACATTCTCGACGAGATGGGTTTTATTATCTTTACTTGAATTACGTTCTAATATTTATTGCGATTATGATTCTTGGTTGCATATGGGGAAGTATCCTCACGGAAATTTTACACTTCAAAATTGGTCGATTGCATTCTTTCCATACTTTCGAGAGTCCAATGACATCGGCGATCAATTATATCTGTGTTTTCACGAGCAATCTCATTATTCACAACATGGTTTCGAATGCAGAAAACAATGGAATCAGCATGGCAGAGATGGGAATCCCCGTGGATATGGTTTTGAAGATCATGGATACATTTGCGAACTTGAGATGGATCCTCTGGGTCAAATTCGTATATGACATTACAATTCAGTTTCTGAAATGCACTCGTAAGTTTGTACAGTATCAAAAAATACCCAATAGTGATATCTAACCTACTTAATAGTTGATTCCATCCTAAGAGAGAATAATGATTATTCCATTACGGAGTTGGATTTGGTATTGAATTTGCTTTTTGATGAAGATATTTCAGCTTGGAGAATGGAAACTAATGATGTAATTGGAAGAGTTTCAATCGCATATCCGCCAGTAAAGAAGGAAGATAAGCAAATTGGAGGATATAGTGCTGACCGGGACTGCATCATGCATGATCAGGGTGTTTCTACGGTAAAGTTGATCGCACCACATTCTACAGTACAGTAGTATTTAGAAAAGTAAGAAAGAAAGTACCGTAGATCGGGATCTGATTTTTCGCGGGGATGCTCGATGCTTCGATTTATTTTGTGGAGGGGGTTTGTTGGCTTGTGGGGTACCTAGTCCTGGTACCAGGTACAACTCCATGCTCAAAATAAATTATTATTACCGCCAGTGCAAACCTACCAGCATCTATTCCTAGGTACATGCCTGCCAATCCTATTGATAAATCCCTGGTTCAGAAGAATTTCTACAGTCTAGAAGACTAGGTTATAACCATGTAGACCGTAATCATCACCAGAGACAGGCGTAATTCTCAAAATCAAAGAATCCATCTGCCTAAATAACCGCCAGAACTTATTATAGAAACTTATTGGGCTGCAGAAAGGTCGATTAGAATATCGTAGGCCAAGTTCATGACCGGAAGGAAAGATAAGCTGACTGCAATGTGCTGGGGTGATGCATTTGATGAATAGAATTCTGATTGTTGGTGTGGTGCCTAGGAATTGTACCCCTCCAACCAAGAAAAGCTGCCTTATATGGTATAGCATATCCAATTTCACCGGGCTTGCTCTTTGGACACTCTGAATAAAATGTAGAGACGAAAAGGTATATATATGAGTGTTTCTATGCGTAGACTGAGGATTCAAACTACTATTATCATCAAGCCTACTACCATTATCATCAATCTACTACTTCCATCATCAATCTATTACATTTATCATCAATCTCAAGTACAACAACATCATGTCAACACCACCAAGAAAATCATATGATGCCAGCCGTCCAGGAGCTGTCAATTGTCAGAACAAGCCCCACGATTCTACCCCAACTCAAGTCATAAAATTTGCCCCTCAGGTTAAGCTTCCACGTCAGGAGCCCAATTTTCGACGAAATCTCGCAACATCCAACAAGGAGATCGGAGCACCCACCACAGTGAACCACAGCCAAGGCCCAGAAAGTAATGGAAGCCCGTCAGCAAGAAGAAAGCCGCTCGATTACGAGGAAATGACTCCGGAGGACCGTCAGAAACACCGGAAAAGACTAGCAGGAATTTTGGCAAGTGTTGAAAGGAGGGGCGGTTCGTCAACTTGATCGCTGGCGGAGGTTGGGGGCTACGGAAAGCAGGCGAGCCGGAAGATGATGATGGATTGTTGACGAAGAGAAATGGCAGATCTGCGATGGATAGTGTTGATTCTCCTTCAAAGGATATCAACTTGGCAGGGTGAATGGAGTTAGAGTGGATGGAATTTGTACAGACCGAGGATGGTGGAGGAGAAGCGCGAGTATGCAATGTGAGATTCGGAGGGGACATGGAATTAGAATAGAAAATACAAATGGAAAAGGAACTCGAGAATTTGCCGATTGTTATTGATGTTTTAAACTTGCTTCTCGTGTGCTGGTTTGTATATGTGTACATTGATTTGTTGGTATGTTGGTTGTTGATAATGGTACGGTACAATCTCGCAGAGAGAGCTAGTAGGTACTGACTGCTAAAATTAATGTCTGAATAGAACTAAGCAGTTTCAATTTGCTATGTAAACATGGCGCAAGTAGTACCCAATCCTATTCTAAGTAATAAGGGTACCGCAGAGCATTATACCTACAATTGCAATCACAGATGGACACCGGTACTCGTCGAATATCCAATCGCGGTACAAATCGCAACCCATTTTAGTACGCGAAAAAGAAAAAAAGTACAGCAGTAAAGATCTTCCATTTTTACGGGGGATGCTCAATGCTTCGAATTAGAAGGATTTTGTGGGTTGTTGGTAGCTAGGATAAAAAAATCCAAGCTCAAGTTGAAGATCTAATCGATCGTGCAGGTGCCCCTGCAGAATTATCTATATTTATTCTTGAGAACTGAAATGCCGATGGTTTCCGCGGATATTCTATGGTTGGAGAGAAGTTTTGGCAAGTCAGATGGTTCTGTTGGGATCCTGGAGGCCAGAACCACGACCGGAGGGAGGCGAAATCTTGATTTCAGGGTTTTGGACTGTTGGTATGACACATTTGTGCAAGAAGTCCCTGGTTCTGGTGTAGTTTTCACAGGGCCGGCGAAGCGTACTGCCTTATGTGGTATAGTATGAAGGTGTTGGACTGTGGAGTTGGAGTGAAAATTTGAGAGGCAATACAACAAAAAATTATGGCCAAAAGCTATATATATGGGTGTTTCTGTGCGTTTGCTGATGGTTTTAAGTATCATTCTCATCAATCATTCTCATCAGTCATCTTCATCAATCTCAAATATAAGACAGCTGAAGTCTTCAAACACTATTTCGTTTCATACATCGGTTTATTATATTCAAACGCAAACACAATGGCTGGTCAGAAACGCCCCCGCGAAAATATTTCTCCCGAGCCCGAAATGTTTTTCACCCGGAAAAACAAGCAAGCCAGAGCCAATACTATACCAGACGAGGCATTTGACAAGAGTAAGCAAGCTGTAATTGTCCGGCCACGAGAATTCCGAGATCTTCATGAGGAAAGCGTTCGAAAAGCTAAAGAGAACAAGCGTGTTGAGGATTTGACTACTCAACTGGCGTCAAAATTGAGAATTGGATCAAAATGATACATATGGGCGACGGCGTTGAGCAGCAGGGTGTACAGTCCGAGTGATGGGGGGGGGGAAGAAGCGGAACTTCGTAGTCTCGGTAGTTTTCGCTGGGTTGGCAGTTCGGGGGAGTTGGGAGAACGGTTCTCGGTGTATGTAATGGCGTTTGGGTTTTTGTCTTTGGGAATGGAGTTACTGGCGTTTTTGCTTTTTGCTTGTTTTTCTTTTGGAAAAGGGGATTGCGGGCGTTTTTGTTTTGGGAAATGGAGCTGCGAGCGTTTTTTGATTTTGTATCTGGCTACACATCACACTCTTTTGGAAAACAAATTTTTTTTCGTGGGAAATCATCGAATTGAATTGAATTCGCGTGATGTAACTATTATCTTTCCCCCCAAACCTCGAATTGTATCCCATTTATATCTGAATTCCCGGAGCTTGACGCTACCAACACGTGTATATTGTCGACTATCGAATAAGATCTCGTCAATGAAGGGGCAATCCGTCGTTTCTGGATTGATATCGAGGGCAAGGGTATATGGAATGATTCGGCAATTATCGGGAGAGGAAGAGTTCTGATTACTGAGCCGTAAAAGATATTAGCACATGTAAGCAGAAATGGAAAGATTGATTTTTATGGTTGAGAAAGAAAGGGTGGCGGATCTACCGGCAAATCTGGGGAAGTAACGACGACTTACCAATACTCACCCAACCAAGCCAAGCCAAACAAATCCAACCAAACAATTCCGCGCACATTCAATAACACGAATTTCACTTGACGTGGTTAGCTAATCTTGTGCGTGATGGTTCGCCGTTAGTTTCTAGAATTTTGAGAAGAATGAAAGAAAGAACGGCTGCGAAATGATGGTGTTTAGCAGCGACAAAGGGGCATATTCTGGGCAATGGTGTTGATTACTCCATTCTGCCAATCATTCTAATTCCTGTCCCGTTGCGAAAACGATTCAATCCAAAATGGATTGAACTCGATTATGACACGAATTGATAAGTACCGGATAACCATCGCTGGACAGAGGTCAAAAGAATAAATAATTCGCGACGATGTGATGATTTGTTGGAGAAGTAGAAGAACATCTGGTTTCCTTCAAAATCCCCAACAATTACGCGCCCACAATAAGATTAGCAATTAAAGCAATGACCACCAGAAATGGATAACACATCGCAAGTAAATCTTGCCATTTCAATTCTTGATTAAAAGGAATAATCATTCTGCATTCTATTCCACCAGTAACCAGACTTTAGAACGACTTCGTCCATCGTGAGGGTTTACCGGTAGTGGAGTGATTTTGAAATGCTACCACGATAAACAAAGGAGGGTATGAGAAAGATGCTAACTGAGCTGGAATGGCATTATGCTATTTCCCTACTACCCTGGATTAAAGATCTGAATGATATGATAATTATTTACCGTTCGGATCTTGAATGCAGACACGTTTTGCAATAGTTGCATGCCATCGAAGTGGTTTGGTTACGATATCAGTAGAAATAGCGGGGTAAAGTATTTCGAGAGGGGTTTATGATTACCCCCAAGTTTCCTACCAACAGGATTTGAATAACCCCAGGTACCGTAGTGGCGGAGCGTTCAGGGTTGATGAGTCTGAAATCTCAAATTTAGGTACTTATGTTGGCTGAAGTAACTTTGTTAATGAACAAACAAACAGACTCCTTCCACGCTCAAAAATCGATTGCGCATCCGCATCTGCATGTCGGAACATCATTGCGATATCTTGCTTTTATAATTGTCACCTTGACACTCCATGCCAGCGGACCACAATGGCCTCCCGTCTTCGATCTGGAAAATTTCGCTCCGATTCAGTTGGCACACCCGATAGAGTTACCAACCATTCCAAAAACTCAGGAACCCCTTCGATGAGAACTTTGCTACAGCGAGACAATGAGCGACTAAACCCAGGGGAAAGACAGCGAAAGCTTGAGCGTGAATGGAAAGCTGAACGAATTAGACAAATGATGGAGAGCATCGCGACACTTAATCGCACGATTGAAGACGATAGAAATGATAGAAATGCTGCCGTGGACCAACTCCAAGATCTCCCTCGGACAGCACCAACCAAGGATCGGTATCACAAAAGCCTAACATCTCTTGCTTGCAAAGTTCCACAAAAATGTACCAGTGCTTCGAAACAACAAAAAACGACTCGACAGAATTTTGTGAAAGGGCATTGGGTCTCGATTCAACGTCGGGCGGAGGCAAGAATCAAAGCTGCAGAAACCGAAATCGTATTTTTGCAATGTGAGTGTGCAAAGCTCGAGACGGCACACTGAAATTTGATGAATACTTCAAGGAGGCTGAGGGACAGGATAGGATAGGCAGGTCACAGCTTGAGTGGATACGTCTTCCTGGCGACAAGGAGAGGTGTTTGGGACATTCTGGATTTTCCTTCAGGGGACAACAAGTTGGCTTGGAATGGCGAATGGCGTTTGGCGTTTGGCATCAGTGACACAAGAATGGTTTTAGATCTTATACACTGGTTAAAACGGCGTTCTGTTTTGGATTTCGAATTGGCAATTGGCATGAAAGGCGTAAGGTTATTGTTGGGTCTGGGTTGGATATTCGAGTAGTAATGTACATCGGTCGCTCAATCTTGTATTCGTAGCGCAACCTGGATTTCAATAATACAAACCTTTCCATTGTAATATTGCGATAAGTGAACAACTGCCTCATTCTGACATGCTGACATGGCCGGCAGATAATTAAATTACTGGTTTGCAACTTACATAATAAATTTGACATCAAACAATGACATCCATTCGCTCTCACGAAACCCGATGAATCGCCAAGTACTGTAAGGTTACGTCGGTATCCCTTTTGACGTGCAGTAGCATCAATGCAGGGAGATTGTACCTTTGTACCTGTATATTTGATGATGCGACGACTCGCCATCTTTTTTCTTGTACAATAGTTTGCGCCCTGAGTATACTGCAAATCATCGCGAAATGAAATCTACGACAATCCACCGGATTGTTGATATGTACTTGGCCGAAAGCGCAATTGAATCTAGAAATCACCAACAGGA
Organism: Rutstroemia sydowiana; assembly: GCA_000812895.1. NCBI lineage: Eukaryota > Fungi > Ascomycota > Leotiomycetes > Helotiales > Rutstroemiaceae > Rutstroemia > Rutstroemia sydowiana. Next base: position 5,281 of record JWJB01000192.1, on the reverse strand, counting down.
TCTACGGAGATACCATCACAATCGACGATCAAACGACCCCGCGATTTTGTCGCGGCGAAAATTCTGAATTCAATCGCATTGTGCACCATGTTTTCAAAAGCGCGTCTTATTAATATTACATCGAGGAAGTGGTTAATTGTTCAAGGAGAAGCTCAATGAAGCCGGGAGCAAGATTCACGATGCTACGTATTGAGGGGACGAGAAACTACCGGTAGGACACCATGAAAATTGATACAGTTGCTTTTGGTTCTACTTAGTACTCACGCAGGCATATAGTCTGGCACCACCTCATTTTGCGACGAGATCCTCATAGATGGTATTGTTTGCTATTGACTGTCAATTAAATCATTCTTTTTGGTTGATGTCGCACGATTCTATATTGCACAAACAAACACAAAAACATAAAAGTTGAGAATATCAGATAATTTCAAAAACAAAAACTAACCCACCCCAACGCCAAACGCCGTCCTACTCAAGCAAACAAAAACCAAACGCTTACAGTAAACATTATTCAGCCGCTCAAATACCCAAACACCGAAAACTCCAAAACTCAGAATACCCAAGCACCTAAACACCTCAAAATTTAAATGCCATCTTCCCTCGAGAACCTGAACATCCAACCACCCAAACTCCCAACCCCCTTAACAATTAAACAACCAAACAACATCACGTCTCATCTAGACAGCGCAATGACACAATAACGCAATAAAGTAACGATGCAAAAACGCAACCCCAAGTCTTGTTCCCAGCCAATGTCGAGGACTCATGTCCTGGCCCCGAGTGTGCAGCTTCTAGTTTCGAGGTAGTAGCTCACCATTAGGCCACCTGCTCTCTAGAAACCGTTTGCCTTCGAGCGCTATCTTTTTCTCTTCTCGAAGATGTTCACAATTATAATATGTGCCCTCCAATTGCCTAAGCATAACCTCAATCTCGTTGGAGTCCATTTCCGGCTGGTCAATCTTAGCTGTAGCACGTTCCCTCTCAGCCTCTATACGTCTGCGCTCCCATGCAGCCCATGTTGCTGCCTCACATCTTTGCATGTACGTCCCAGATCTCTCAACCTTCGCTACACGCCTGTCTAATGCAACTTCCTCGTCCCATAGCTTGCGTAAGGGTGCGTTAGCTTCGTTGAGTAAGTCGTCAAGTAGTTTTTGCCATTTCCGCAGAGACAGGATTGTCTCCTTCAAAAAAGGCCGAAGCATTTCATGTTGATTTATCGTTTTATCAAACCATTTAATGTCAGATTCAAAATTCTTGTAGCTTTCTCGATCCTTTAGATAATGTCGAATCCGGTCTTTCCTTATGCGTTCGGTTGTTGGCTTGACCATTATGTAGTCCAACGAATCCCCCGACTCTTTGGCTCTCGGGTGGTGATGAGACTGAGGTGCAGAGTACAATTCAAATGTCGATTTCTTGTTGGACGAGCCGGAGGATTCTGCTTTTGTGGTGCGTCGTATCCCTTCCAGTTTGGAAATTGTTTCTTCAATCGATTGATTGGTCATTGTGAGTCCTTCGCTCTGGTCATAGACTGAAAACCGTACGCTCTGGTCATAGACTGAAAACCGTGATTGTGCCTCTTTCATTTCCAACTCCGCTGCATGCTTCACGCGCCAATCTGGGTTGGAACTCGAATTTTCCCTGTCGTAGAAAATCTGACGTATACGTATATTAAGTTTTCCCAAACCGGAAAAAATCTTAAGATCACGCAGTGCCCACTGGAATCTCTCTTTGTATTTGTAAAGAGTGACAAGGATTGTTGATAATTGTTGATAGGACGAATCCCTACTATGTTGGGAAACGTGTAGGTATGATGAGGAACCAGAAGATTTGTGATTGGGCGCAATAGAAGGGGTCTCAATTCTGTTTGTAGAGGGTGGTCTACTGGGCAGTTTGTCTCTGGCGCTTGATATGGAGCTGGAGCTCGAGCTAGAGCCGGAGGTGGACGTGGAGCGGGAGGTCGAGTTGGAGGTGGATGTGTGCCTGGAGCCGGAACTTGTGTTCCCTCTTCCTCGGTACAAGCTGACCGTATTACCGGTGGCCATTTGCGGTACAGGCGTAGTGGTCCTGCCTATCGTACTTGGCAATGCTTGAGAATTGGTAGAGCGATGATAATAAGAATAATGATTAGATGAGGGACGATCGGGAGCAGGTAGTGGAGGAAGAGGCGGAGGGGCACGAGAATGACCATGACCTCCCATCGTATCGTTTGTAAGGCTTGATCGTTGTTGGAATCTTCTCAAATGAAATAATGTTGCAGTATGTGTATAAGTGATATATAGAAATTTCTTGAATGAAAACAAAAAGTTCAAGTGAAGTGCACTTACACAGGTAAATATATACTTCCCATATATATTTCCCAAACAACTTTAGAAATCCAACATCAGATAACGTAATGAAATCGGCCAAAGAAAAGTCCATCAACAATTAGTAAGATCATGTAAGGTACAGTAAGGTATAGTAAGATGAGGAAGGTAAGGAAGGTAAGATCCAGTAAGGTAAGGTAAGGTAAGATAAGGTAAGGTAAGAATTTACAATAGCGGGGGCGGGGTTAGGTATCTCACATAACCTTACTGTAAATATTCCTTGAATAATTATAAAGATCTAACATCAGATATTGCAACAAAAGGATCATTATGCAAGGATGAAAGCATAATATTCCACGATTCAACGATCATGAATAACCGCTTGCTCACTTATTTCTACTCAGCCCGGGCCGGAACCACCAAAAGCAGGGATGTTACCATTGAACGATTCTTCTATAAGCGTTCCACGATCCTATTACCTTCCATCCGTAGTTCCAAACAATATTCTCGAAGCTCAATTACCCGCTCAGATCGTCTCAGCAATGGCATGGATCACCAACAGGCAGACTTCCACTCGGTACCAAGCCAACTTCGATCCCGTCAGGCTTCTGCACGCTCCACTGCCACACAAATTCAACCTTGTGATACTATAAACAACTACCTCGCCACGCAACCGTGAGTCTTGGCGCCGGCTGAGACTACCAACAACCAAACTTCGAAAATCCTACTTGGACTTCGCAACCATTACAGCGCATAACCACGATTTTACCGCTATCCAACAACAATTGAACAGCGTTTTTGATCTCTACTCAGCCTATGAATTTGAAACAGCCTGGGTAAGGATCACCAAAGCCTCAATTCTTCGAAGAAGGATGTCGCTGCGGAGCACGCATCCCACAGGTTAGGATCCTCATTTGTGAGGATGCAAAGCGCTTCAAGTTTAAACAGGGTATTTGTTCTAAAAACAAGACATACCCATGATCATAGAAGGCGGTTATTTCTGCGACCAGAGAAACTATACTGTATTCAGTATGCTGTTCGTGTGTTGTGGCAGGGTTGGGATGTGAAACTTTTAACCGCCCACCTAGAAACAGCTTGGTAATCTCGAATTTTCCACGCGCCCGCTTATTTATACATAGCCTGGCAACATTCAGTCATTACGCGCTCATATGGGGTGCGTAGAATAATTTCGGTTGTGTTGGTTGCAAGATGGCTGAGTTTGTTGGAAGCTGCTACGATTATATGGGAAACTGAGGTAAAAATATTAGACTGCACACATTTTGATTGTACACGCATTTTCTTCTTATTTTGTGCTTCTTCTACACAACTAAGAAATCATCTGATCGATACTGCAACATTATACCGACCGCCAATATTCGAACAACGAATCGAATTTCGCAGTAATGGTAGCTAAAGGCAATACCCATGCGCCTCCTCCCCCTCCCCCTCCTCCTCTTAAGCCTAGCATTGAAGCTGCTAAAAACCCTTATTCTTATTATCACAACCATGCCAATTCTCAACATCTTTCTGGGAAAGGTGTTGAGCGAGGCAGATCTCCCGGACCCAACTCCAACTCCAATTCCAGATCCAGATCCAATTCAAGTTCCAACACAAAAGACAAACCGTCCAGAAGATTGTCCTCTACAAATAGCTCTGGCAGAGCCCCGTACATTGCATCCAACCACCAATCTTCGCACCCAAACACCCTACCATCGACTACAGCAGATACTGCAGGGATCATGGATTCTGACGCTCAAGTCTCCTTCTTCAATCTTGTCAGATTGTACAAGCATGAAGCAAAGCTACTATGGCAATATCAGCATGGTCAGCTCTTTATCGAATACCAAAACCTCCAAGCACGAATATTGGCTATGAAATCGTACGAACTCAACGCCATAATAAACACTTATGGTCACCCGGACCGTAGGGCGAAGCAGCCGGAGAGAGATAGTGTTTCGCAATCCCACCGACAGATTATGGAGAGCCTTTCAAGTCTTCGCAAACAAGATCAATATTTACTGAATACAATGACACATTTTGCAATCGGTATAAAAGGGACAGAGGATGCAATCAATACGATGAAGAACAAGGGTTATCTGAGCAGGATGTTATTACAGCGTAATCCTCAACGCCCCCAATCTGAACGCTGGGCGTACGCTGTAGCCAACATGCCAAATGCCGAAGAGCTAAAACTTTCTAGAGGCGAGGTACGAAATTTCTCACAGGATCTGCAACTTTATAAGCGAATGGAGGTTGATGCCACCTGGTTTGGTCTTCGAGCAACGGAATACAAGACCGAGAAGACTGATATTGCTAATATATTGAAAGGTCTCGCTATCACTCGCGGCGACCTGCAACGAAAAGTATCCGAAAACAAAGCTCAGTCCGAGGAAACCGTTATTTTGGGCTCTATTGACGATCTTATTTGGAAGTTTCAGGTAATCAGGGATCCTTCCAAACATTTCTCCACGCAGAAGGAAGTAACAGAACAGAGGATGGTCGAACTGAAAAAGCATTGGTTGCGACACAATGGAATAGACTTAAGTGATGTACATTAGCAACAACCACATCATGTGTTGGTGCTGCGGTGTTCGGACGTTCAGTTGGGGGAGTTTTGTCTATCGTCTTTTGACATCTCGGTCGTTTGTTTCTGGGTTTTCGGGTTCTTGGGTTTCACTGGCGTTGTCTGCTTTCATGTGTTTCTGTTTTCATGTCAAATGATTCCGGTCTGGAATCCGTTGTCTGGTGTCTGGAGAAGCTGGTCTAAAGTCATGGAGTCTGGGTTTGGAATCTGGTGGCTGGTGTCTTGGGGTACCTGGGATCTGATGTTTGGGATCTGGAATGCGGAATGTGGGATTTGCAGCTTGGGAATTGAAGTCTGGTGTTTGGTGTTTGGTGTCTGGTGTCTGGTATCTGGTGTCTGGTGTTTGGTGTTTGGTGTTTGGTGTCTGGTGTCTGGTGGCTGGTGTCTTGGGGTA
>JWJB01000187.1:0-21918 GCA_000812895.1 Rutstroemia sydowiana | reverse complement strand
CAGCATAAATACTTAAAACTTAAAGTATTTAATAAAATACCTAATAATTAAAGCATATAACAATTATACCATTTAACATATATGCATTCCATCTCTTCCGCGAAATATTAATTATTTATTTTATATCATTTATTTATTAGCAGAATTAAAAATTTTTAATTCTGTACTATTTATTATTATTGTATTTTAGTGAAAACTGCTTTACCGCCAAGCTTTATTCTGTCCGTTGGCAGCTCTGCTAAACAATGCACGTCTGCACTATCAAAATTGTTATACCAAATTCCCAAGAACAGCAAAGCGATAAATTGTTGCAGTCCACCAATTTGCATGCTTATCAGTAGCGCAATCGGATAGAAAGTATAAACCCAGGTTTTGGCCAGGTTCGGGTACATTCGTCCTGAGGGTAAAGGTCTCCAAGGTTTGTTCATTTTGTCTTCGAGGATAGATTTCGCGTGCCGTTGATTGTCAATAACGAATGGCAACAGATTGCTAGCGATCCAGAACGACACTATGGGTACTCGTGCAAGTATCTGGGACGCACGAACATTGGTTTGGTCTAGACCGAAAGCAATAGTCGAAAGAGCGTTCACAGTACCGAAGATAGTCATTGGAATAACTATAGTCTTAAGGTCGCTGGACAGAAACAGCCAAATGCAGGACAGATGATGATGTAATCGTTTGAAGTAGTTCGCCACATCCAACCCCATGGGGATGCCCCATGATCGATCATGAGAAGCCCATGATAGATAATGAGGAGTCTTATGGGGTGCATAATGTGTAACGTCCATGTTCAACGTGAGTCTCGAGTTTGTAGCTCAATAGAATGTAGAAGGCGGTTATCTGATGTTATATTAGTCTTGATCTGTTCCATCAATGTGCTTCTTGGGTCAATGCTTACCTGGCTAGCTTCGAAAACGTTATTTATGCTACATGTAAATCAAGATGAATAGAATTATGGCCAGTGAAGCATAGTTCCTTATATGACAATTGGGAGGTGTAGATGGTTAGATTACACTAACAAATCTTAAGCTACCTGTTCCCTTTTCTGCAAACCTCGTTATCTTGCCGTCATATGATTGATATAAAGAAGCTATACGAGTGCCGGGTCTCGTTCATCGGGAAGAATAAGACGCTCATCGGATACGCTATGGGGAAGAAACGAACTTCGAGCATGGGTCATATTCTGAAAGTACGTAACTGAGAACCAGACCCGAAACATTAACCACGATATTGCCAAATCAAGCTAAAGGTTGTGGATACAGAATTTCATTGATGGGGATAGAACTGTTCCCACTTCATCTAAAGACTCCGAGTTTTTCCTGATATAGACAACAATGATAAATCATCAAGGGCTGACCAAGAAAGTGAAAATATGCCACATTATTAGCAGCCACCAACTTACGCACATGCAAGGGTATGTGTCGAACCCTAGCTACGGTAAAGATTCATAAATTAATTATTGGCCGGGTCCAGTTTTCCACTGTGGAATCCATGATAAAATAACCATGTACATCCGTATATGCGGTTAACAATATACCCATACAGGCTGACCGTTGTGGGGGCCATCATGCCGAGGCGTCAATTTCTTGAATTGAATTATTTCTTCACTTCTTGAACTAAATCCTCTTTCTAACTCGCCGATTCTATTAGCTTTCTTATTCACATCTGCCACATTCAGAAGATTTGCAGTTCCCGCGTATTTGCCGACTTATAGATCATCCTATACATCATCCAAAATGGCTTGGAGAGAAAGAACGACTCGGACTTACGCAAGACCATTAGATAATGCCGAATTACTTCTCAAGACAGTGGCCACGCCATTCAAAGATCTGGATCGGGAGCATTGGGCGGTCAACGTGATCACACGTATACAGCTAGAAACTGAAGACGTTGTTGCAGCTCTTCAATCAGCATGGATTTCCCTGCGTTTCCATCATCCCCACATAGCGACTACCCTGGAAGATACATCTGTTATCTATCAAGTTCCGGATGAAAATCAATTGAGAGATTGGCTCGCCGAATCATTCTTCGTCCATAAGGATGACAAAACTGATGATTTTCTGGGTTCAGCGCCATGGCTGACCTATGCCTCCTTGCACTACTTTCCAGAGAGTTCCGAAATAGTACTGCGCATTCATCACTGGCTAGTTGATGGTGCAGGGGCTTTTCATACTGCCAACAGATTTTTCCAGCTCTTATCCGCTGGAGATGCTCCCCCAATATTTGGGGACGAATGGCATAATCTACAGCCTTCTCTGCAACAATCTATAGGTTTCTCCCCTGATCAATCGGAGACTACCATGGCAAAAGCAACGAACATCTTTATGGAGTTCGCGGGGAATATGCCGTCGATGGGACCATCTGTCAATACTTCTCAAGTAACACCTGGCCGCACGCTTTCAGCTACGAGAGATTTTCCTCCCATAGTTTTGGAAAAGCTCCTTATCGCGTGTCGAAGTAATCAACTTGGTCTCGCAGCGGCTATACACGCGGCTATCGTTGTGGCTACACAAGAAGTATCACCAGATGTCACTAAGGATTCAAAATACACGACTTTTGCTTGCTTCGATTACCGTCCCTACATGCCAGAGCCGTACAACGATGTTTTCAAATGGCCCATGGGTGTGTTTATGCTTGGTTTACCAACAAGTGTACTATCCGCCGACTTCATTACGCATGCGAAGGCTTTCCAGAAAGTCTACAAGCAACCACTTGAGCGAACTGAGTTTCCTGCTTTAGAGTACTACGATCAATACAGCGGCATGATGGCATCTGCGCTTTCCCAAACTCCTCCTCCCGGGATGCCACCGCACACTACGCCTTCTCTTAGTAGTCTCGGCTCAATTGACAGTCACATAAAATCCGTATATCATGGAAAATGCAAGGTTTCTATTGAAAGTGCAGCACTCAAAGCTGACATTTTGACGCCTCCCATTGCTTTGTATCAGTCCTCTTGGAAAGGGAAACTTGCTATCACTGCATGCTACAATGAGGCGTTTTACCAAACTGTTTTCGTTGACAAGTATCTTACTCGGGTCGAAAACATATTATTTCAAGGATTGGGCTTGGAAAGTGTCAATCATTAATGTCAAGGTCTTCGATTTTCCTAAAGATGGGGGTGTAAGGAGTGCCGCACAGGATCATATCTCAAGAAATGGACACGGCAGGTGGAAAGCTTGCGCAGATCATTCAGATTCCTCGGCACGTTGACAATCAAAAATTGGGAGCCAATAAGCATGAAGATTTCGTCTAGATTTTACCTGATACGGCTGTTCCGAATTAGTAAAATGGGGTTATAGCGTCAACTTCCAAACTGTTGTGTCTATCTATCCCTTTGCACACACTGTATTTAACGAGCTTTTTCTTTACTGCTGTACTTCAATTTATGGTTTCAGTTAGCAAACATGGGTATCCCGGTAATTGTCACGAATCGCAATCTTTATTATGTCGTAATATAACCAACCACCACCAGCACCACCTTTGATGGGACGGAGCTTCCAGATAGTAAACCCTATAGTACCGGTATTTGGGACCTACAGGGGCTACAGGGGCTACAAGTTCTGGTAGGCTCCACCAGCGCGCGTATAGTGAAGGAAACAAAACATCCAATGTCAATCACGTCTAGGAAGGTGTGGTCGGCTCGTCGAGAATCATAACTTACATTGGTCTGTAAAAGTATGCTTATCCTTGATTGCCATTCACATTTTGTGATCTCTATATATTGAGGCTGCCTCGGTAGTGATTATCACAACCCACGCCACTTACCACGCGTCATGAATAATTGCCATTGTATTTATTTGCCGCCGAGAACCTATTTCCTTGAAATATCTTTAAGCTTTTACTGGTGGTTTCTATATAGACCGCATAACTGCTTAAATGTGATTCCGCCCTTCTATGATTTTCGACAGGTGGGGTGGAACGGATCTTCGTAATCGTGGGTCTGTCTCATTTAGGCTTTGTAAAGACTACGGCAAAGAGGGGCAGCTCCGTCTGATATGACGAGTAAGGGTGTGAATTCACTTGGCCCCCAAATATTATGATACTATAGCTCGTACAATCAACCATGTTACAGTTGTGATAGTTCGGTCCCGTTTGTCGTCTCACCTCGCCGAGGAAGATACATTATGAAGTGGGTAAGGTGGGGGCGGGTCATTTATGAAATTCCCACTAAAAAGTACGATAAGAAATACCGTACGGTACCTGCACCTACTCCACAATCCCAGATATTTCATCACAGCTTAAGCTTTCTTCCTAGCACATTTTGTGATAGGCTCTACTATGTTCAATATTCTATGTTGCCAATGGTTCGAGGTTTCTCTTTTCAAAGTGGTTTGCCGCCCATTAACCACATTATTCACACAAAAGTATCATGCTCCAAGGATTAGGGACGGAAAATGTTAATCATTCTTTACCGAATAGTTCTTGATTTCCCAAGAACAAACTCCACTGTAAAGGCGATTATGAGATGAAGATCCCGAGGCACTTCTGAATAGACGGGGAAAAGAGAGAGCCCAGGGCATCCAATCCCTACAATATTGAACCAATTAAAGAGATTTCTGCAAAGATTCCTAGTTATCCTAGATACAGCGAGCTCAGGGCGAGTTCAGATCTGTGATTGATTTTTCAATGGAGGTGGTGGTGTGTTGAGTAATTGAGCATAAACCCTTTTTATTCACTCGACTAGCTACAGCACATTTTTATTGACAAATCCACTATTTTGGTCTGTGCATGCTAAAACTGATCACAAATATCATAAATGTTGACCGTTCTAGAAATTTTATACCATAAAACTGGGAATGTTAAATAAAAATACTTCAATTGGGGGTTATAAAATTGGTTTATAAAAACGTGCGTCGTAGCTAGTCGAGGGGATACGAGACTACTCGTACATTGTGGATGATTCTATCATGCGTTTGATAGACAGGGATCTGTGGGGAAATTTTAATTGTATACAGCCAGCAGTACAAGGATAGCTAATCTCAATGAATTGGAGAGAAAATCTCATCGACAAGTTGTAATACAAGCATGGGGAACTGCTGAGTAGAAAAAAGCAGGCGTTGCAGCCTTCGGGTTTATGACTATCACAACAAGACTATTATTTCGGTGTTTACTACCGCACATTGCTCTTTGAGGTATTGCTTACAAGTTTATCCCCTTCATATCATATCATTTTCTGCGCGGTGAGCATTTCCTACTGTGCTGTGGTTATAACCAACGTGCCAGCACTTCTAACACCAACGGCAGCCAACATTTTGCCACTTATATGCGTCGGAAAATTTACTTTATGCGAAACTATTCTGCAGGTGTTGTAAATTTGTATCCATACAAAACTGTTTGCTGACAGCATCCTATCCGTGATTCGTCCGCAGCGACTCACTATTCAAGTACGACTTGAATGCAAATCTATAATAGACAGCATCATGTTGCTCGCTCTTTCTCATGACTTCTTTAATCATATCACGATTGATACTCTGCCAAACAACATGACTTTTGGTAACCATATCGGAGACACGTCAATATCCAGGTGGTTTGATGTGCCGTACTTGGCCATTCCAACAATTCTCATATGCTACTACATATATGAAATTCTCAAAACAAGAAAGCTACCCGGGAACTCGCCTCCTCTTGTAGGGTTGCAACACAGACTCATTCCTATATCGGTAATCAATTTGATAAATGCGTTTAATGGGGCAGCTGTAATCAAAGAGAGTTACAAAAAGGTAAGTTGGACTTTACTACATTGGACAACCAAGAACAGTATCTGACCTATTACAGTTCAAAAACCAAGCCTATCAATTCATAACAGGGGATGGTAACGTGGTCATGCTACCAGTTAACATGCTTGAAGAGCTGGCAACTCTTCCTTCATCAATTTCATCCGCTGCTGAAGGCCTTCAACAAGGTCTAAAGGCCCCATTCACAGGCTTGGGTATCCTATCTGAAACCCATCTACACTTTACAATCATACAGCGTAAGCTTACGCCCAAGCTCAAGGAGCTCACACCAGAACTCGAAGATGAAATGAAGGCTCTCTTCGATGAAGGGTTCCTGGACTGTCCAGATTGGACGGAGGTCAAACCGTACAAGGAATTTGCCAAAGTTTCCGCAAGACTTGGTGCTAGAGTGCTAGTAGGCCCAACAATGTGTCGAAACCCCAAATGGATTGCTACAGCAACCAACTATACTGCAAATTGTGGGTTTAAATTCCCCGTGCTCAATGATTTGGCTAATTTTGGCTGTAGTATTCATAACAGTTGCTATTGTCCGCCTGTTCCCTCCATGGATCCAGACTTTCGTAAGCCGTCTATTGCCTTCATATTGGACGAGTATGGGTGATATCAAATCAGCTAAGAAATTACTCACGGCCGACGCCACAGAAAAGCTTCATCAAGTTGACCAAAATTCCGAGGATTTGGATTCAAAAATCAACAATAATGCCCTGACTTGGATGTCCCAATTCGCTAAAGGCCAAGACCGGAATGCAGAGCGAATTGCACAGTTGGAGCTGATCCTCGCATTTGCATCTGTTCACACCATACTCGGGAGAATGGTCAAAACCGTTCATGATCTGATAGCAAACCCAGAATATATTGACATACTTCAAGCTGAGATCTCTGACCTACAACAAGATGGCTGGGACGCCAATTCATATCTAAAGTTAGATAAAATGGACAGCGTCATGCGTGAGTCATTACGAATGAACCCAACGGCTACGTTAGGTGTTAGGCGCATGTTCAAAGAAGCTTATACTTTCAGCAACGGCGTGTACATTCCTAAAGGAACATTTGTATGTGTTGCTTCAGCAGCTATTGAGATGGATCCCGAGATCTTTCCAAATCCAAAACAGTTTGATGGATTACGTTCTTATCGAATGCGGCAAGAAGAGGGCGAAAAGCACAAGCATCAGTTCTCTACTATCGACCCTGAAAATCTAGAATTTGGCTATGGGAGATCAGCTTGTCCTGGACGATTCTTTGCTAGCTTGCTAATCAAAATGTTCTTGGTTAAATTGCTTACTGAATACGAGTTTCGCCTTCTGCCGGGGAAGGATCGCCCGAAAGATATTTTCTTTCATGACTATATAATAGCATCTCCGCTTGAAAAGATATTGATGAAGAAGAGGGAGAATAGTCTAGTGGTGTAGAGATTTGGTGGTAGTATCAGTGGAGACCTAGAAAGCAAGACCACCCCGGGAATTGTTAGAACAAGATTTGCTATACCTTAGAGCTTAGTACAATCCATGTTTTCATAAACCTCTAGCCGATGTATATAGTTATGGAATGTCAAGTCTCGTAACTTTCGCGTTGAACCTATTAGGGCAGTACTTTCAAGTAATAGAAACACTTAGGGTCGCTCATCAGTTATCTTTCAAATAGACGTGCTGGCCAATTAGTTGGTTGGTTGGTTGGTTGGTTGGTTTGTTGGTTTGGCGACGCGATTTTGCACTGATGTTTATGTACGGCTTGTGCAGCTGTTTGTTATGTTATAACGGTGATGAGGTAGGCCGGCTAGATCATATTCAGAATGCAGTAAGGCTGAAGTTATCTCATTAGAAATCATTTACCAGATTCTGATACGACCTGGGTGATTATTATGATACCCTGGTATTCATCTCTGTGAAGAACAAATACGGAATTAAGCTCGGAAATAAACATAAGGTTACAACACCCGCTGGAACTATACACTAGCTAGCGTATTTTCAGCAGCTAATGACCTCCATCGACGATTCGAGGTCCAAATTAATGACATGCCAAAAATATTTGCAAGTAATCAACGTACAAGTATAACACCGATGGTTGTAATGAGCGCCTGGTGCGTTGAAAGTAGAGTGGGCTCAGTGGAGTATTTATCTGTATCCGTCGTATTAGTAGGTGTTTGATTGGTCAAGTAGAATAGTGGAACTAGGGATAATCATTGGTGGTATATATAGTACGGGGTATTTCACAAACATTTGTGCATATTATTCACTACTCCACAATAACAATTAATTGCTGCGCCGCTGCGCCATGCACTACTATTGCATTATCATAACTCCACTTGAAGTATGGTTCTATACGGTTCGTGTACGATGATACGATATTGTAATGGTAGCCAGTATTACTAGCATTGAAAACAGGCAGGCATGATAGACGTGGAGAACACTTTCAATAATTCTGTTTATAAAATCTACACCCACAGATTCAGAGCTCTGAACAGATTTCGACACTTTTCACAACTCTCGACCCAGAAAAGTTACATCAGCAAGCTCCTACAACAATGTCTACAAAAGAAGACCTAGGTGTGATTATTGTCTTTGGCGGTTGTGGCTATGTTGGCTCGAAGTTGGTTGGCTTTCTAAGTTCGAAAACGTAGGTACCCATTTTATTCAGACCAGTGCGCCGCTTATCCTAATCTAGAACTTCACAAATTCATGTGATGAGTCGAAATCCTAAGCAAAACCTTCACCCAAATGTCAAATACCACGCTGGTGATATTACCGACCCCGAGCAAGTGACAAATCTATTGGATGAAACCAATGCGCAAGTGATATTCCACACCGTGGCGCCTCATTATTGCCAACCACCGAAGGAATTGAGGAAAACGATCGTGGGTGGCACAAAAATTCTTTTGGAGTGTGCAGCCCAAAGCCAAAGTGTCCGCGCATTTATCTATACCAGCACAACTGAAGCAGTCGCCAACATTCCTGGCTTATTTACCGAGGCTACGGCAGTTGTGAATTCGGACAGCAGTAATGCAAACACTTATGGCAAAGTAAAGGGGATCGCTGATAAATCGGTTCTTGAAGCCAATGACCCTCCACGATTGTACACAACAACCCTTCGTGTCCCGCCCATGTATGGTGAAGGCAATGATACCACCATGGGGACTCTTTTGGATGCCATCAAGCAAAACCAGTACAAGATGCAGGTTGGGGATGACAAGCGAATTTTCGAATTCTTGTATATCGAGAAGGCGTTAGAGGCGCATTTCCTGGCAGCAAAAGCTCTTCTGAGAGAGGCTGAGGCAGGAGTTGATGCTAAGGAACCAGAATCAGGGAAAGTGAACGGGGAGGCTTTCTTTATTACAGATGGGAGAGCTGAGGGGTTCTTCACCTTCGCGCGAAGAAGTACGTGCATCCACCTGCTTTCCTAATCAAGCTACTTTGGCTCTTGTGTCTCTCGAGACACCCCTTTATATGAAATTACTGACTCGCCGATGCTCTAGTCTATGCGCACATAGGTTATCCTGTCAAAGACAGTGAGATTACAGCGGTGCCATACAAATTGGTACTTTACATAACAATGTTGAGTGAATGGCTGTTCTGGGCTTTCACGTTTGGTACAAAAGTGCCAGGTACGAGGCTCGGTAGCATTCAGACACTTGGGTGTGGACTGAGAGTTGATCTTAGTAAAGCGAAGACCAGGCTAGGGTATGAGCCGGTTGCTGATCAAGATGCAACTTTAAGGAGGATATCGATATCGGAGGCCAAGAGACTCGGAATTGAGGTAAAGGAATGAGCAATGAATAATTCGACACCACGTATCTCACAGTTTATTCTACCGCTTTTTGATCTGTTATTTTTGTTTTATTACAGTTTGTTTTATTACAGTTTCCTTGTCTATCGCTATTTCATGGGGCAAAAAGGTAGTATCTGAGGTCTGGATGTGCTACGTAGTTTTCTCCAACACGCTGTTCGGAGCGATATAGCGACTCTTTCATGTCAGATTTGCTCTGAACGAAATGTTCATGTAGATAATCATATTCCCAGAATACAATTATTTGCTTATACTTCGGGATCTAATGACTTGTTCTTGCCCGTTCACGTCAACCTTCGGTTGCATGCCTTGAGCTGACGTTCACTTGCTTCAAATCAATAGATTTGAAACATATCGCCGCTTAATCACACAACTATGGCTATCTTGCGTATGATGAGGTTATTTTTGTCTTTGGCCTTGCTTGAGTGCACCGAAGGCGACTTGCTACGCATAGTAGCCAAATGCACTTAGCAATACGCGAATAACTCTTTACAATATCATAGATTTGCTGCTCATCACAACTACTGACTCTAAAATAGGGTCTACCATACACTGGAAATAATAAATCATTAAATTCGAGGAAACCATCAAATTACAAAGCTTGCAAGTGACAACTTCCTACAGACCATGTTGGCGGCCCCAACATCGGCAAATAATCGGTGAAATACCTACTTTTACCAACATATCTATCTACCCATATCTGTAAAAGATGCATCGTCATATGCGCTCGGAGTTATTGGATGGTAGACCAAAACCGCCAAAGGATTGTGGGTCCACCATACCAAATCCACGACCTAAAATTCAGTAGTAATTTGTCAATTGCTCTCTGTCATAAATTGCGCAGTCTCACCACTAAACCTATGACATGAGGTCTTGCCGGGGCCCTGGCCGTGATATATGCTGACAATATAGGGTGTTCCTAATTACGAGTGCAGTTGGTCAGACACATTCATTCCAAGTATAAATAGAAGTCCTCCTACCTGTTTCTTGGCCTTTAGTGGTCGTGTTAGAGAGGTTCTTTACTCAGCGACCGTGTTGACGACCGAAAAGTTGGCGGTAATCGAAATTATCTTACTCATCTTGCCGGTCTGCAAATGCGAAAGCGAATCTGATCCCTTGGATACTTCAAAGGATTATTTTGTATCCAATTAGTTCTTCTTATATACCTTGTCAGTCCACCTTCACCACAATTTATGTTCTCTCGTTCAGAAATACATGTCTGACGTGTAGATAACGCTGAATATGGGGTAAAATTCTCTCAAGTCCTTCCACTGTTGATTGTAAGGTTCTTTTTGGGTATAATTAGAAGGCCTCCTACCTTATTAAACAATTTTTCCAAATCTCATTAAGTTTTATATAAACATGTCACCATCTAGAAGATCAAGCCCACCGAGAAGGTCTGAAAAGACACCCTCATCCTCATCATCTCCAACACCGCAGCCGACAGAAAATCAAGAATTCCCTCCTACATATGACGTACATGTGAGTTCGGAATTCCTCACTAGTTTGTCTACATTAACGTGTTTAGCTTCGCAAGAGAAGTGACTTTCCCGAGCTTTCCAGCAATGACAACGTTTATTACTGGCTGCTCGAGGTACGGCTGAGTGGCAGTATAGCATTTGAACTCAGCAACCCAGGCAGTACAACACCAGTTGTAAGAGTTCCATTCCCTACTACTGGTCCCACATCCGATAGGTCAAAAACCAGGTATGACAAGTGGAATCGCCATCGACTCATGAGTATTCCTCGAGATGGCAGAATGCCTCTAGCCGCATTACAATCATCCCTCCAAAACATTGGCCAGGAATTTACGAAGGCTACGCAGAGTAACCAGCGATGGGAACACGTATTCAAAGGGGTATGAACCTAGCCGAAAGTCAAGTTTTTGGGTTGGACTAGACTGACAATGTATAGTCTGCTACCATTTTAGGGTTTTATTTACACTTGAAATGGGCCTTGGAAGAAAACGGATTCCAGGTTGACCAATCTCCTTTAGGCATACAGTTCGAGAAAAAAGCAAAAGACACCAGAGCAGAGTTCTTGGAACAAGTGAATAGTCACCGTGGCGGTGGTCGTGGCGGTGGCAGTGGCAGTGGTCGACATAAGGAGAAATGATGAGGACTGATTTGGATTTCGTGTTTGCTACGACTTCGGACATAGCTAGGACCATCCAGATAAGGAAATACAAAAAGCTACATTACATGAACAAAGCACGCGTCTTAGTTTCCCATTCTTGATTTAGATATATTCAGACCTATAAAAGTTCGATGAAAACTTGCTTGAATCATTACGAGACAGATAGTACACTCAGATGCATATGATACTTTAACTGGTTATTAAGGCCCAGATGATTACGTCCACCTGTTGTGGATGGATTGAAGTGATAGGCAAGCGTTCTGTCAACTCTCACGTATCTTAGTTACCTTCAACTATATTTGAGTATTATACAATCAATCTCTGCGGTACGTACTGCTTTTCAATATTCACTCTTGAACACTAGAAGATTAAATGACACTACAGCACCGTACATTACCTCGGCTTTTCCATGCAATGTTAAAGCTCTGCGCTGATAAGCTTGCTCAAGGAGATTCACTAATCCTGGCTCATATATTCCCCTCAGCTTCATTATGCGTACAGCTAGGAATATTAGTAATCAGGCAGTAAAGACCGCTACAAGATCCACTGCTTGATGCTTGTTGGGGCTAGGGGCAGAAGAGGGTGGCAGTGAGAGGTAAGAAGGTATCGCAGTTCAGTGTAGACGCAGATCAAACTGGGGTAATGTACAATAAAAGCAGAACAAGAAATGTGGAACTACCATCGAATAGTGTAGTAATCGACGAAGTACTCAGAAAGTCCCGAGAAAATCTAGAAGTTTTCTAATTACCATCTATGTAACTTCAGACCCAAATAGCGGGTATTGACATCCAGATCAAATTGAATACAGTTCCCTATACAGGTAAACTAGAATTCACCCCGAGCCAGAAATATTCTGCGGCTGTTGATTCAATCCACTGCGGCTACCAGATAGCTGAGGGGTACTGCGAGCATAAAGGAAATTATAAATTCACTGTTATACAGCCAAGCCGATTACAAAGCCTACATAATGATATGCGCCAGAAAATCTCTGTATTTCCGGTAATTTACAAAGTCACCCAAGAATTCAACGAAAGATCGCACCCCGCAACGATTCATCAATATCATCAGCAACCAACATCTTTTATGATCTCCTCTCTACATCATGGCAAATATTGAAGAGATACCAGGCCCGCCAGGCCTCCCTTTCTTAGGCAACATCCGCGACATCGACCCTGAAAATCTTATGGCGAGCTTGCAGCGTCTAGCTGAAATATATGGTATGTACTTTCAATCACACATCTGTCGTATTGCTGACAACTAATGTCCCTCTATTCAGGCGGTGTATACAAAATGACATTTGGAGGGATAGAAAAATACTATATCTCGAGTCAAGAACTGATGAACGAAATCTGCGATGAAAAACGATTCACAAAAGCCATTGGTGGAGGTGTCGAACAACTTAGAAATCTTGCGGGAGATGGTCTCTTCAGTGCCAGATATAAAGAGCACAATTGGGAGCTAGCACATCGAATATTGACGCCAGGTTTGAGTAATTCCTGATGCAAATAGCTTGAGCTAATCGGTGTGAAAGCTTTCGGACCACTTTCCATTCGAACTATGTTTGGGCCTATGCATGATATTGCTGTTCAGTTGGTACTAAAATGGGCACGGCTAGGATCCAAAGAAAGAATCGAGGTTTCTGAGGACTTCTCAAGAATCACATTTGACACTATTGGATTGTGAGATATACATTTCTTTGTACTTCCTCCGGTCAAATTCGAGGAGATTATATGACTGACTAAGAGACCAGATGCGCCGGTGGCAAACGGTTCAATAGTCTCTACCGTGATAGCGTCCATCCCTACGTAAGTGCGATGCAAAGGTTCTTCCACGAATCGGCAGCTCGAGTTCAACGACCTGCTTTCCTGAATTACTTGATGCGCTCGTCACAAAGAAAATACCAATCCGATATTGAGCTCCTCCGAGGTTTCGCGCAGGAAATGATCGACGAGCGTAAATCGAATCCTAACGACAAAAATGATTTGTTAAATGCCTTGATTAACGGGAAGGATCCCAAAACAGGGGAAAGCCTTCCGAATTCGAGTATAGTGGGAAATTTGGTGACATTTATTTCCGCCGGTATGTGGAGCTCTACCCAAACATCTCATTGTCTCGGTTCTGGAACTGATCTCACTTGAAGGTCATGAAACTACCGCGGGTATGCTCTCGTTCCTCTTCTTCAATCTATTGACCAATCCTTCAGCATACCAAACCATTCAACGTGAGGTTGATAGAGTTGTGGGTGGAGGATCCATTACAGTTGAACAGACATCCAAGCTCCCTTACGTTGAGGCATGTCTTCGCGAGACATTGAGATTGACGCCTACAGCACCAACTTTTGCTGTTACACCATTACCCGAAACAAAATAGTATCCGATTATTATTGGGGGAAAATATGCAATAAAAAAAGATCAATACATCGTAGCATTGGTTCCTTGCGTTCATCGGGACACTTCGATCTACGGATCAGATACGGAATCTTTTAAACCCGAACGCATGTTAGATGACAATTTCAAAAAATTGCCGCCGAATTCATGGAAGCCTTTTGGAAATGGTATGAGAGGCTGTATTGGACAACAATTCGCATGGCAAGAATCAATTCTGATCGTGGCCATGCTCATACAGTGTTTCGATTTCACACTTGACGATCCTAATTACAAACTAAAGATTAGGCAAGACTTAACCCTCAACCCAGATGGATTCTTTATGCGTGCGAGTCTGCGATATAATCTCGACCCGATTCAACTTGAAAAAATGCTACACGGTGATGTCTCAAAGGATATTACTACCACAAACCCGGCGTTCGAGAGCTTGGCTACACTCGAAGATGTTAAGGGGTCCATGCACATGTCTATTCTTTATGGCTCTAACTCTGGTACTTGCAAGGCCCTGGCGCAAACACTTGCTAGAGAAGCCGCCAGTCGTGGTTTCACGGCGCAGGTTGATCCTTTGGATGCGGTAGCTGGACAAATACCTAAAGACCAACCTGTGATACTGATATGTGCTAGTTACGATGGAGAGCCCCCTGATAATGCTGTTAATTTTGTGAATTGGCTTCAAAACTCGAAAGGGGCTGATGTACTCAAAGGTGTTACATACGCCGTTTATGGGTGTGGAAATCGTAAGTTATCTACGTAATAATGAAGTGATGATTTCTAACCCTAAGTAGATGCTTGGGTTTCAACCTTTCACAGAATACCGAAACTACTCGATAACGAATTTGAAAAGAAGGGAGCAACAAGGATTGCTAGCCTTGGCTTGGGTGATGTGGCAACTGACGATACCTTTGGGAAGTTCTACGAGTGGCAAGACAACCAGCTTTGGGCCGTGTTGAGTAGTACTAATTATTCAGAAAAGGAAAGTAGCCTTGAAATTGATATTGATACTACTTCTCGATCATCGAAACTTCGCCAGGATGTTAGAGAATCCATCGTTGTCAATAACACGCTTCTCACCGCACCGGGCGAACCAGAAAAGCGGCATATATCGCTCAAGCTACCTCACGGAATGGCTTACAATGTAGGCGACTACTTGGCGGTCCTTCCTATAAATAGCCCAAAGAGCATTCGCCGAGTTTTGAAACATTTCGGTCTTCCTTGCGATACGATGATAACAATAAAAAGGGGAGGAACTACAGCTTTGCCCACTGGATATCCTATTTCTGCGGTAGATATTCTAGGGGCCTATGTTGAGCTCAATCAACCCGCAACTCGCAAGAACATCTCAAAAATTGCTGCTAGCGCCCTACAACCAGAAATCAGACAAAGGATCGAGAGCTTGAGCGAATCAGAATTTGATACAGAGGTCTTTGCAAAGTGTCGATCCGCGATGGATATTCTTGAAGAATTTCCATCTGTCGCTTTATCGTTCGGAGAATTCTTGGTAATGCTACCACCCATGCGTACTCGTCAATATTCTATCTCATCGTCACCACTTGAAGATCCAACGGTCGCTACTCTCACCTGGTCTGTTCTGGACACACCCTCGAAAGTTTCGGGTTCGATAAGATACCTCGGCGTAGCCTCTAGTTATCTCTCATCTGTGGAGCCGGGAGATCAAATACATGTTTCCGTCAAACCGAGCCGCGGATTGTTCCATCCTCCCACAAATGCAGAGAATATACCTGTTATCATGATCTGCGCGGGTACTGGATTGGCTCCTTTCCGTGGATTTGTCCAAGAGCGAGCCAAGCTGATGAGTGCGGGTAAGAGACTAGCTCCAGCTTCTCTATTCATTGGATGCGCCCATCCCGATAAAGATGCCCTGTTTGCAGAGGAATTGAAGAAGTGGCAGGATAGAGGCGTCGTTGAAGTGTTTTATGCATATTCACGAGCAAGCGAACAAAGTAAACGATGTCATTACGTACAGGATCGACTTTGGGAGAAAAGAGAAGAACTAAAGAAGGCATTTGAGAATAGTGCGATGTTCTATGTTTGTGGATCAAGCACAATGGGTGAGCAAGTCGCTGCTATGTTAAAGAAGATTTATCGTCATACCATAGTGGTGGGACGAAAAGAGAAGACAGAAGAGGAGGTAGAGGACTGGTTCTGGCAACTCAAACATGATCGCTATGCCTCGGATGTATTCACCTAGTGAATGGGGTATACTGTACAGTTACTACATGTAAAGAAGTATGGACCCGGCGCGAGGCTACACTACTTACTGCCTGCATATAGCAGGGATGGATATGGATAAATTCTAGCAAAATTGGTCAAGAATTGTAAAGAGGTGTAAACTATGCCACCTTCCCCAATTGGATGCAATTCATAAAGTCGTGTAGTATTCGTTTGGCGATACTTAATTTGGGGAAAATCGGGGCATGGAAAATCCATACCGAATTGACAGTAGTGTTTATATATGAAATCGCTCAACTTGGGAGACGAGGCACATACTGTAGAGTCGAATAGAAATGAAAGCCTCTTAATATACGCACTGTTAGTACTGGCCAATGAAAGGGTATGGAAAGCCAGGGTCTCCATAATGCGGGGCGGAGGGGCAGGCGGGGCGCGAAGTTCCGGGTAAACTTGTGAAGGTCAATAATTTTCAATCTCAACAGCGCGTCGACAGCGAAATTGAGAAGGTGATAAGAATGGCAAAGGCTTTATAGCCAATCCGAACGACTGGACCAATTGATTAGACTGTGAACTTACAGATATGAATGGCATTGCATGAACTTGCATCATGGCAACCCCACTTATCCCACTGCCCATCAAGTAGGATTCGGTAGGAAGCTTGAAATGCAGTGTTGGCAACGGACGGAATAATACTTAGCGGTAAAGCGATTTCCACCGGAATGAAACGGTAATAAACGATACGGAATTAAATTTTTTTAATTCCACTAATAAACGGATAATACAGAATGAATAATCAATATTCCATAGAAATAACAGAATACATAAATATTAAATAAAATAAACAGTACATACCTTAATTATAGAGTATTTATTTTATATTAAACATTAATGTATCCGTAGGATACTACTCAAAACTTTTCTATGCCATTACATAAGCAACCTCACATAAATACTACGGGGACTGTAAAATTCTATTTCTCAACCGCAAATATAAAATATTCTGAGCACAGATTTGGAATCAGCAACCTCACATTACAATACTAAATTTTAATACCAACTCAAACTTCAAATATATTATTGTATTTATAATCAAAGCTTCAACCTAATTAATTACAAACTAATTTCGCTTACATCTGATTTTCTAAATAGTCACAAAATTTCGTGTCGACAATCCGATTATTTAATTAGCTAATCTAAATGGGATAGTATAACCACCACCTTTTAATCAATCACAGCAATACAAAAAGTATTATAATTAGTACACAACGCATAAATCAATATATAAAATAATAATAAAATTGTACACAAACCAATTAAAGCATATTGAATCCAAATCTGCAATCCGATTTATAATCAAAGTTTTAATTAAAAAGTTATAAAGGATTAAAGTAGTTTACTTAATACTATACTTCGAGCGCAGCGAGCCAGGGGGTGTGGGGGACGCCCCCACAAAATAAAAAAATCTGATTGATTTAAACAATCCTACGGATACCCTGTAACTCTCGGCAGAGTAAGTTAGCACCTGGTGCTTTAATAATTAAGTATTTACCTAATATAAAGCACTAATACCTTATGTATTAAATATTTATCTAATAAAAATCATAAATACCTTAAATATTAAGTATTTTTTTTTAAAAAAAAAGTTAATGCTTTAAGTATTTATATAGTATATCCTTATTTTAAAGCTTATATTTTTTAAATGGTATATTATTTATATCATTAATTCCACTGAAATTAAATAGTATTGCTTTTTTACTAAATAGTAACGATACAGAATAAAAATAATTAATTCTATTTATAAATGATATGATACAGAATGCCTAAAACTTAAGCGGTTTCCGTCCATTGCCAACACTATTGAAATGTGGACTATATCTGCCACCGCCTTAGCTTCATTCAATGGTTCAATCAAATCATTCTGCCCGTATATATTGACCAATTATCATGTGGTGATGTTTAAAGGATCCTTTACTAAGCCTGCTCCTCCTAGCCAATCCTTTTATGCCCACTACACTCTCCATTCCAAAGCTAAATGAAAGCTGATAAGCCTGAAATATCAGTATAAGATAAAGTACAACTCACCCAGAATTACAAACTTAATTAATTTTTAGCAACTGCCATATACTACTTACAACATGTCATCTCCAAACCTTCTTATCACTGGGGCCACCGGCCACATAGGATTCCACGTCCTACTCGACGCACTAGAAGCCGGATATAATGCCCGCGTAAGCGTGCGCTCCATGGCCAAATCAAAGGCAATTCTCTCCAATCCCAAAATCCAGAAATACGCCTCGGAAAATAAGATCTCATTCATTGAAATTCCAGACATAGCTTCTCCTGGAGCCTTCGACGATGCACTCAAAGAACTCAGCTACGTAATTCACGTCGGATCTCCAATTCCACAACCATGTGATGATCCACACAAGACGATCTATGAGGCTACCTGTAACGGAGTCAAGAATCTCCTTGAGGCCGCACTTAAGACACCTTCCATGAAGAGCGTAGTTATTACGAACTCTATCGTCGGTAACTTTCCAATGCCACCTACTCTCGACGTTACATATACGGAGGAATCACGAGAGCCCAAACGACAGGGTCCCTTCACAGATATATTCGCCGCGTACGGTGCTGGAAAAGTCGACTCTATAAGCTACACAGAAGCCTTTGTTGAGACGCACAAGCCATCATTCAAAGTCGTTACTATATTTGCCGGCATGGTCTACGGACCGACTCAGCTGGCAACAGATTTAACGGCAGTGGAGGAAGCATCATCTACTGTACTACAGCTCAACCTGATTACTGGAAAACTACACCCTTACCCTATCATATCAAGCGCCATTCATATCGATGATCTTTCCAAGATACACATTCAGTCGTTGACCAAAGGCTTGGGACCTCATAGTGCTTTGGGTGCAACTGAAAGTATGTCATATGACGACACGCATAGAATCCTCGAGAAGAACTTTCCGAAGGAAGTGGAAAAGGGTGTGTTGAAGGCGGGTAGCAGTGTTGTGACTATTCCTGTGAATTGGGATGCGAGCAAGACGGAGGAGATTCTTGGATTCAAATTTAAGACTTACGAGGATATGATGGTAGATTTCGCTCGTTGGTACTTGGAAGTTTCACAAAAGGCTTGAAACTCTAGGGAAATATCAGAGCAATTTAAAGACAACTTCATGATGAACCACGTCTATTGTAGACTAGACACAGTAAATATCACAAGCAAACCCAAGGCAATGAATAATCGGCTAGTACTGTAATATCAGATCTTGCAATGAGATGAGAATCTCATCATTGTTCATCTCATCATGAGATGAATAATAATGAATCAAGAAAAGTCGGCCTCAAAGGTACGAATTAGTAGCTCAATATCAGCACGCTATTGTGGACATGAGTATTCTTCAACTATTTGAAGTTATAAATGCTTGATAAATACTTCTAATCATTTACACACATTCTTCGTCTGGCCAACATATTTGTGATTGGCGATAAGGGGTGGTAGGTATGCAATTGTTGTCAAGAATGTACAAATCTGTATTGTGAACAAATTCAAATCAACGTAGATACAGAGATACTTCGCTGCCCATGGGGCAATCATCAATATTGCCGCTTTTCATCGAATTGTAAGAAATGCTCATTCAGCTACGATGAGGATCGTTAATTTCATTTCACAACTTTACAAGCTTATCCTTGGCGTCAACCCTATATTTTCCAACAATGCTCTCATACAAGCCCCTCCACTTACAGGGCCTTACGCTCTTGGTACGACAGTTCTCGAACTCAGCGATCCTACCACATCCCGCGACTTGATGCTATCAGTCTTCTACCCTACCGAACAAACGTCTACATTTCCCTTTGCGGCCATCTTCCCCCCACTCACAGTTCCTTACATGGTTGAATACTGGGTTGACGATACCCTATTAGACACGAGTTCATTGACCCCGCTCCTCGCGAAACTTACTTCCCGCTCTCATCTCAACTCACCCATTCTCACCCAATCACCCGAAACTCTTTTCCCGACCCTCCTCTTCTCACCGGCGCTAGGTGACAGCCGTCTCGAGTATACCTCTATTGCAGAAGACATCGCCTCTCTCGGCTATATAGTCATTACCATTGACCATCCAAATGATACCTTCGTCATTGAGTACCTCAACGGGACCATCGCTTTAACGACCCCCTTAAATATCACTACTGCTGCTGAATTACTTCCATTTGCAGCTGCACGGGTTCAAGACATGAGATTTGTACTCGACACAATATCCACCAACTCATTTAAATCGCACATCCCAGGTATCTCACCCCATGCGCCATCTCCTTTCCAAACGCAAAAGATCGGCGCATTTGGCCATTCTGTAGGAGGCGCTGCAACTTTCGAAGCTATGTCAACCGACTCTCGCTTTTCATGTGGCGTGAATATGGATGGTGCTGTGGTTGGGAGCGTAGTTAATGCCGGCTTGTCGAAACCGTCTTTGCTTATGGGACATACCGGACACAATCTTACTTCTACATTTGATACTTCATGGGCTGAATTTTGGAACAATACACAGGCATGGAAGAGATTGATAGAGGTTAACGGGACGGTACATTATAGCTATTCAGATGCGTTGCTTTGGTTTGATATACTGGGGCTGAAGGGGGTATCTGGAAATGTTGGGACGATTGACGGAAAGAGAATGCTGGCATTGGAGACGGCATTTATTGGAGACTTCTTTGGAAAATGGTTGAAGGATGAAAGGACATGGATTTTGGATGGACCCAGTAAAGCGTGGCCGGAGGTCTGGTTTGATTTTTGAATTCAAAAATTTAGATTCCCTCGAACATCCTAAGGTTTTCCCACGATGCCGGGTTAGTAGGGCCTAGGAAATCTCAATCTTCAACTCCCGGCATTGCATCCATGAGACAGGGACATTGATACGCCGATAGTTTTGTGAGATTCCCATTCCCATGGACTAATAATCCCCAGTGCTATCGCAGCCCGAAATGAGTCTTTGTGAACCTGGTGGATATCACACTTAAGCTCGCCTGTCTCCAAATAGATCAGTTCTTGTCTGCTCAATCACCGATCTTTGTCACCGTCGCCATCCACGCCGTTGTCGCCACTGTATCCTTGGAATTGGCTCACGTCGTCAAGCTCGTACCATCCGTAGAAACGTAATTTATAGTGAAATTGGCGTAGAGCGTTATACCGCTATTCCGGTACAAAAGCTAAAAGAGGATCTAGAATTTTAAGGACATCTGTCGTATCCATGTTGTCATAATAATCGATTGGGTCTGGCAACTTCTCGGTAGCTTTGGATCATCGATAGATTGCTTGTCCGCCCAAAAATGCAGCTTCCTTAATGTTTTCATCTCGTCCTGGGATAACTCCAATGAATTGATATTCTCGTCGTAACAAGGAATTCTGGACTCTTCTCTTTTTCGTGATTCCAGGAAGCCTTTGATCCATCTCAGAATCTCCTTCTCGGCAACTTTCCTAGTGAATTGCGGATATTTCCATCTATCGGCGGATTCTCCTTCATCCTCGCCTTCAGATGATTTGGCATTGTCGAAATCGGGTGAGGTTACTATTTCTTCGTCATCTAAATTGGGTGACATTTCTTCCTCGTCGGAAGCAGGTGAATCCACATCCATTATCCCTTCACCTGCACTTTTTTGAACCTTTTTGAAAACGAGGTCTCGCTTCTCTACAA
>JWJB01000184.1:0-52989 GCA_000812895.1 Rutstroemia sydowiana | reverse complement strand
CCTGGTGAATCCTGATGGGGGGGCATGGGACCGAAATAGGAGGGGAGGTTGAGTGGCAGTACAACAGTATATGAGGTGAATATAAGTGACATTGAAAAGGGTAAGAAAGTTTGAATCGAATTTGACTTATAAATATGAAGAATAATAAACAATTCCCAAACTTGTACTTCGTACATGAATCTCTATCTTCGAATTCTGTTAGTTTGCCCAACCAGACTAGTATATCTCATTCTACCCCACTACTGCGCCCCCGCCCCCCCCATCAGGATTCACCAGGCTCTTCAGTGAATGAATTCACTTACTAATACGAATACGATTCTTGCGTATAGTTTGTAGTATATATAGTGCTCTAGCCATCCATCATTCTCTTCTACCATGTACGTACTCACAAAGTTCTACTCAGGCACAATTGTAACTGCTTTGAAAGTGTTTGAAGGGGAGGTGAGAGATGGATTGATACTGAGCTTATTATCTATTATATCTAATCTTTTGACTATTATCACATAGGTTTTTGATATCGTTTGTTTATCATCTGTTATTGTTGTTGTCGTTGATGTCGTTGATGATAATACAGCTGTTGTTTTATTCATCTACTTTACTCTGGTATCATTATTTCCTTTATCCCATCTCGTTTCATTTCATATCTTTCCACCCTACCCAAAAATCCCCTAATTCTAACCCTATCCGCATAATCAATTTCACACACGACATATAGAGGCCATCATGAGACAGACAAGCACCCATATCTTTCGCCATCGATATCACAAGAATATGCATAGAAAACAAAGAAGACGCATGGTGAGTAGGATTTATATACTCTTTTAATATCGTCTGAACTTGTGATATGCCACAGAAAGAGATGGGGGTTGTGTCTGTCAAAGCTCTTCTCTCCATCTTAAGACATCCCGACCGCTTGTGCTTCCCAATCCGTGAGCCGTCATCTCGACAATATCGTGCATGAAAAATTTGCCACAGTGATACCTGAATGTGGCAATCTTACTGAGGACTATATGAAGTGACTGCGAACCAGTGGTATTGTATGCCAGAACCAGTTTCAAGTCATTAGCTGTTGGGGATTGGATAAGGGGATGTGTTGATGATTGCAAAATCGCGTGGGAGTGAAGGCGGGGTTGATTTGATTCGATTAGATATGAATGTGAATGTGAATGTGCATATAACAAGTTCGGATATGGAGAGAGGCCTTGATAACAGGTATGATTTGATATCTAGAAATGCAGTGAAGAAGGTGAATAAATAGGTATCTGACTACTAAATCAAACTTGAAAGTGAAATCTAATCATAGTTCTCACCCACTTCCACATATTCACATATATAAATTCCTCTCCCTCCACGTCCTCTGTGGTCAACGGATTTGAAGTTGACTTTACATTGGGCAAGATGAAGGGCTTGAAGGCTTGAACTCTGGATTCCATGTGCTGCGACGGCGTTTGGTGACTGAGGAGATGATAGATAGCTTAATGGGGTGGGCGGGGTGGAATGCGATTGAAATGTTATGGGCGGAGTATCTTGAATAAGATAGTAAAGGCACTGAGGATGAGGAAGAGTAAAAAGAGCGGTGGTAAGATTCTTGATAATATGATAATATGATGGGAAAGGATGGAATGATTTCCATAGATGGTTGAATAGATGGGGTGGGGTGGAATGAGACGAAACAAGGCCAACAGATACCCAAAAAGCTTCACTTACTTCACTTCCACCTTCATCTCCCTATCCGCAACAAGGCTCCTTACTCATCACATTATATACAGCACGGCAGTCCAAATTTCACGAGATTCACTATGTGATTAATCGAACTACCTCAGCATAGAATATTATAAACAGGTTATGTAATCTATAAATACCCCTCCTTCCCCCACTATATATATAAGAGAGTAGTGAACATCGAATTTAGAATAATAGAACCCTTTCAAAGAGTGGGTATTTGAAATACTCAAGATGGCAAGGCTACTTTTACTTTCTATAGACTGTTGGAGTGGGAGTTTGCAGTTTATCGTTTGCGGCGCGGTAGAGTTGGGGGTTTTGCGGATTTCATATCGAATCGAGTCTCTTCTCGAGACTTTTGTCTGATATCGGATATTTATTCGATATCTTGTTGCTGGTGTATGACTTGTTATTATTGCCGTCATTGTTGTTGCCGATGAAGAACCACAACAGCTACTACCACGTTACTCAACTATTATCCCCCCGCTCATACTATTAGCATCGTCATCTCGTCTCGTCTCACCCCCCCTCTCAAAAAGCCCAACCTCCACCGCACACCGTTATGAAAGAGGGAGCACATCGACGAGATTAAAACCACCACACAAACATTATACTGAGATTATTGGAATACTCTGCAAGTATGTAGATAGAGACTTTCAACTATACGTCAAGCATCCCCAAGGGGCAATGACAGTATAAACACAAGTTACTCGGTAAGATTCTACATCAAACATGCCCCAGAGCGTAATGATAATAGAAACCCAATCAACAAGATTCCCCCCAGGGTAAAACTATCAACAACGATTCCTCCCCCAGGGTAAAAATAATAACCACTTGATCTCACATTACTATTCTATATCAAAAAAACCCCAGGGCTTAATGATCACAGACATGTACAAACTAGAATTTCCCAAGGACAAGCCAGATCTACTCAAATGATTCCAAAAGGGCCAGGAGGGGTTTATATACTATGGAACTAATATTGTACTCAAGTGGCAGATGAGTGTGGAAGTGTAAGTTGTAAGTGAATTCATTCACTGAAGAGCCTGGCAAATCCTGATGGGGGGTAGGCCGCAGTAGTGAGTTGGGGTGAGGTATAATCTACTATGATTGGATGGGTTAGAAGATTGGATATAGGATTCGGAAATCATTCACTACATCTCCATAAACAATATCCGTAATCATTGTTTATCTCCTCATCCACTTACATTCACCTTCACCATCACATACCACTAAATCATACCAAACCCCCTTCTCCCGATCTCGAAACCATTAACATATACTACTTCCCTTACCCAATCAAGTATTTATCCGGCCAGTTATTCATTCAGCCACTTACTTCATCGAAAGTGAATATTACACTCCTATACAACCCAAATCCAAATATACATGCATCCATCTCCCCACACACAAAACAAGAACCAGAATACCATCGTCAGCTGCCGCTCACTCGCAATCTCACATGCACAGCCCTCACTACCCAGTTCACCAATTCACCAGTCCCCATTCTCTCCTGCCCCACCCCAACCCAACTCCCTCCGGATGTATCCGTATATAGCACAGCTTCGAATTTCAGATGATAGTAAGTATAAGGATAAGGAAACTATCTATCTAAACCTCCTAACCTATTCCTTTGAAAGTTTCTATGAAATGGAGAATTGAGCGAGAGCATCACAATGATGATGAAAGCCAGCTATCATCCGATGAGTTGTTGAATCTACCTCGAGATATAGGCAGATCATTGGCCTTGTGGGTTGGACTTCCTCTTCGATTCCGTGCCCAATTAATTTGTTGGGATGCTGTAAATTCCAGTCCCTGGACCTTTAGTCAGCAGTTTGGACGATCTCGCCAGGAAATAAATCGATACGCTGCTAACAGATGTATGTGATGGACTGCTTTGACATACTGCGTAAATTTCCGTTGGCTTGTGATTGGTTTTTAGGTTACTTGTAGTTTAATATATAGATGGGATATGATGGGATGTGAGAGATGAGATGCGAGTTATGTGGTGTGAGTTATAAGATAACAATGAGAGATAGCATGTATAAGTGATGAGTGATGATAGAAAATAGAGACAACTGAGATAACAGAAAGAATGAAGTAGTGGAATTCCGATTCCTACCAGCATATATACAAGGGATAAAATTAGACGAAACAAAACAAGACATAGAAGACGGAGCTTCAATAACCTCTCGAGTCTAGGTTCATATGTTACCTGAAAGCGCAATAGATATAGAAGAAGAAGAAGAAGAACACACACCTGATATGTGGGAGGTAGACCTGGTGATAGTGATGAAAGAGCTGATAGTAACCATCAATCGGTTTGCCACTAAATGAATATCCAGAAAGTGAATCATCTTCTACCCTTTCTTCCTCTGTGTGACACTATCTGATACATACGATACATATCTCCAAGCATGCAAGATTAGTCGGATTAATCAGATGAGTCTCGGGAATTAGTAAGATGGTTGTGACTAACCCAGAATGTGTCTATATATTTAGGTAATTCCCACTTTCTGACGCAAAAAGCGGCACAAAACCTCATCTATGAGCACTACTATCAATGCTGCGTTGCTAGATAATACTCAGGAAAGACCGAGACATTAGTATTGGCTCAGCAGCTGGGGAGATGTGATCTAATTTCTGATATTATTCTGACTCACACCACCAATTCTACTCCTCCTCATGTCTATCTTGAATGCCGGCAATTTACGGAAGTATGCTTACCAGTGAATCATAGTAATCATGCTCCACCTTACGTTCCAAACCTACTACATCGGACGAATACTAGTACCTATCATAATCTACCTATAAGTATTGCCAAAACTCTCCAACTATAAAGTGCTCTGTGTTTCCCAAGTGATTTTGCAAACCATCAAGAGACTAGCCGCAGAGATAAATGTGGAAGTCGCTCGGTTTCTGGACTTCGTTCTTTCTTTTTACAGCCCCGATGCTATTCGCATGTTATTTTCATCCAGTAATTCCCCAGAAGATAAGTATTAATTCCTGTGCTGGTTAGTGGCGATCTGATGCTACATGTGGGAGGAGAAGAGAAGAGGATAGTATTGTGATCTTAAATGGGTCAATGATTGTTGGGTATTCTTCTCGTTGTCATACATGCGATTGGTTGTATGGGATGACGATCTGATAAATGTTGTTGTTTTTGTATCGGTTGTCACTGTCCGTGTTTCCGCAATAGATCAGTATTCATCTGAATCTGAATCTTTCCCACTTTACAGATTCCTCCCATATGTATACATAATCTCCTTTACCTTCATTTAATATTCCCTTGGCTCTCGGATGGATATGCTGTGAACTACAAGTGTACAGCGTGGTACAAGTCAGATCGCGCACAACTAAGACTACCACACGACCACACGACAACACCACCTAAATATGCGCCTCATCCAGATTATTTGCAACTGCGAGCCACACAAAATCCAACTCAACCCAAGCAGACTTTATAGGAAGCAAGTGCGCTACTAACTAGATCCAGTCCGAATCCCGATTCCGGATTTCCTACCCCGCTCCTATTCTAACCCACGACCTTGATAATTGCTGAGGACCATTATTCATTGATGATTTATAATTATGCTACTTTTGGGCGTGAACCACGCTAACCATCGTGCCCGTCAACTAAATACGAATTATATCAGCAGAACTCATGCACTGCACAAACTTTCAATATGGCAAGGTCACTGCGGAATAGAATACAGAATGCAAATATATCTCGGCAATAAACTTTGACACTTACCCTTGTCCAGCCCCCAACTTTCTCTAGATTTTCGACATTTCTGTGATAGTAGTGATTGTGATTGGAGTTTTCTTCATTTTTCGAACAGTTAGAAATCGGATTGCAGCCCCCCCACGAGGGGGAGACTTTTGCTCCGAAATTCATCTTAATGAGTTACGGAGAATAAGAAACTGATGCTCTGAATAAGATAGCTTACCGGGTAACAACTTGCTAGCTCTATATGCACGTTTGACACTTGGTATGCGGGGAAGGCTAAGATATTGATAACAGTCTCTCTAGCCTACAGTTGTGTCAGCATGCGGTTATAACCAGGGATAAACAGCCTTAACCGCTACACACATAAGCCACGCATATTGCTAGATTGCTAGGCATCAAAATTCTGCATGCCAAATAAATATAATGGTTCAGACCGGTCGAAGAAGGACTTGGAACTTATTTTTGTGTCTGTATGGAGATTGCTTTTGGGATCAGGGTACCGACAGACTGGAACGTCGATTACGATAGGTTACCTCATTAATATGGGGGCTTGGTACTGTTTATAGATACCCGCAACTTGCGATGAGCACCATGTCATGATTGTATTTGCGCTGGAAAATGACTGCGGTGTCGAGATGCGCAGAATTTGAAACTTTGAAGAAGAAAAAATGATATGCATGCAAGTGAATTTGGCAAAGGTGGGGTGTGGGGGCTACTTCGCAATGGCAAACGATCGTTGATTCTTCAGTCACTTGCCAATTAAGGAAGCAAGCTAACAGGAAACAAAGAATACATATGGAGTAAGTGAGACCACGGTCATATTTGTACGTCTATTGAGATGTGTGCTACTATCCCAGTTTCTGATAGGGGTCAAAGAAAATAGCCGCCTTGCGGTATCCTTATGCGGTACTTCGCTAATTACTACTCAAGATGATAACAAGAGGATCTTCTTCATCCTAGTTGGGTCCGTTGAATAGCGTGTAGAGAATTTTTCCAGCGACAAGAGCAGTGAGAAATGAGGCTCTACTACCCAGCACAGGGTCTTAATGTCCATGACCAGAGCCTTCATCCCGAAAAACATGGAAACTCTTACCCATGGTAACATTTAAACGTATTGCCGGCGGCTAAGACAGCCAGCATTGAGGTTCTAATATATGCAAAAAGCTGCTAGCTCAGAAAAGGTTTCACCGCAATACGCAACAAGTCGATGTCGAGTTTCGGTAACCTACCAAAATGCAGATCGCAGTAAGTCCACAATCGAACCTAGAGGGCCGTCTCCGGTCGTAGATCTAATATCTGGAAGAATTCCACCGTTTATCTACTCGCCGTTGTGCAAATGGTCCTTGCTCATCCGGCTCTCTTTCTCAACACCGATATACCCGGTCTAGTAATACCCACCACACGTTCAGCCCCGCGTTCCATCAGCTCCATCACACAAGCTACGTGCGGCGCTCTTAGTAAACTGCCATTCAACCCCGGTTCCGACGTCTTATCCTTCCTCGGTGAATTCCAAAACTTTTCCACAATTGCAAGCGATTTCATCGGAACTAAAGCCAACAAAAGCTCCACCGCAGGCGGTCTATGTTTCGCAGAAACACCCTGTCTCTCCATTGACAGAGTATCGGTGGCTAGCTAATCCAATCTATCCAGCATCACCGTTCCGCAAATCTCATCAATCGTGGATTTTCTTCTCGTTACCCCCAACACCACTTTCTCCAGCAGCAACATCGATAATATTTCTCCCGGTCTGAAAATCATGATCGATAGTGCTATTCTCGAGATAATTACTCCTGGGATTACCGTCCCCGCCAGCTTCATCGAAGGTCTCGTAACAGACGTCATCAAAGCCTCATTTGGATCGGGAGGGGATGCCGTTCGAGCGGTTGATGCCCCGGAACCGGTACATCTCCTTCACTCGCATTTGCACGTACTCAATCCACGAGCGAATGCTGCTGCTGCTCATGATTTCTGCCTTGGAAAGGATTTAATTGGTACGGCCGTTGCGATCACTTCGAGCAAAATCAAGAGGGCCGCTGGAGTGTCTTTAAGCTATAGCAATACCAATATGGGGGATTGCATTAATGATGTTTGTGGATTGATTCCGGCCCCACTCATATGTACCCCATTCTAGAGAGTGAGCTCTTGCTTTGGATGCTACAATCAGCGTTGCTTTCGGGCTTACGAAGAGTCTTTGGTAGGTCTAGTTATGGGGTTGCCTTGAATCATGAAGAGCCTTTGAGAGGTTCTGATTGATGAAGGTTAGTGGTAGAGAGTTGGGGAGTGGTTGGACCAGGGGATGAGGGGGTCCCCTTCCCTGTACTTTTGTTGTTGTCGCACACGTCCCGTCATTACCTTACAATTGCTGTTCTGCTTTTACTGAATTATGTTATCCTGTATTGATTTTAGCGATTCTTT
The DNA here is from genome assembly GCA_000812895.1 of Rutstroemia sydowiana. Classification (NCBI taxonomy): domain Eukaryota; kingdom Fungi; phylum Ascomycota; class Leotiomycetes; order Helotiales; family Rutstroemiaceae; genus Rutstroemia; species Rutstroemia sydowiana. The sequence continues at coordinate 45,122 of JWJB01000184.1, read as the reverse complement.
GATTTACTCTGGTATTCAATATAATAGTTCATTGTCTATTTTGATAAATACGTATCCTAGATCTTTGGCAAGTGATGTGGGTAAGGAGGGCAAGAGAGAAGAAGGGAGAAAAGAAGAGAATCTGGGGAACAGCATAATTCAATCAATGATTGTGGATTCTCTAATGTCGTTGATGTTGGTATAAGCACTTCGGATTTCGCGACATATGCTAGAATTGCTTGGTGCGCCATGATAGTGATGGCCTGGATTGTATTTGTTGCAAAAGAAGGTTATTGTGACGAGCAGGACCCTTGAATATCATTTTGGCTGATGCTTTTAACCCATAGCCCAGTTTATTGCCAATATGAATCAGGAGTCGAACGATCCGAAATCTGTTATCATAGATCATAAATCCTCCCTCGTTCTTTCCTTGTCAACTCTTCGTCAACCAATTCGAACTGTGCTCCACGTCTGATAGCTAATCTACACCCTTGAGGATATGATCGCCAACCACCATTGGTAATTACATCCCATGATCGTGGGTAAAACTGAAAGCGGTTGAGACTATTTTGGTAGTATCTACGAACCATAATATTCTCACGATCATGACATGCCCAAGCACGCAAACGCCAATCTGTGTCCCTTACTATATCAATGTATTCGTCCGAGACCTTCTTGACAACGAATATGAGCCTTTCTAACCCTTTCAATGCTCTCATCTCCCATTCCAAGAACATACCCCATTTGGTTGCTCGATTGATCGGATCTAGTTCGATGGCTAGCGAAGGAATCAATTTACACCTCGGGTCGCTTCTAATCTGACTCAAAACTCCCTCTGGACCCCAATCACCAATCCAATACTCTTTGCTATTGCGAATATACAATGTATCAATTTCAGGATTGAAATAAATATCTGGCTTTAAAAAGAGAATATGGCCCTCAATCTTGGCCAACCTTCTTGCTTCGATACGCGACTCACGACAGATATTCACAATGAGTGGTGCAGGGCTGGGCGAAACTCGAGGACACCAAAGATGTGGTGTTAACGCCCATAAGTGGCTGTGATACTCGTGTTTCAGCGTCTGGATCTCGACGATTGACTAGGCGTTGTGGTGTAGAGATATTCCCATATTGTGCGGCGGATCTCTAGACTGAGGTCATTCCAACCGGATCTAGAGGATTCATCGCTTTTCGACGGCGGAGATTCTGGGAGATTCATCTTTGTGGTCGTAAAACATCTTGAGAGGAGAATTGAAGGCAATGTAGTTGTTTCAAGACTTAGTCAAGGAAGTGGATGAAGAGGAAGATGGTAAGGATATTGTAATGCAGTGTTGGAAGTGGGCGGATTCCACCTCGTTTTTAGGACTTCCATTCCACTTCTGCTTTAACGAAATAGAGCAATGTACCTGGTCAATTCTTATCAATTTACGTCAAGAAGAAGCTCTTCTACTTCCCCCCCAATGGCACTCACGCGAGCCACCGAATATACGTATGCGTGAAATCCAATGCTACATCGGCCAAGAGTCCGCAGTTTTGCGCCATTTAAGATATGGGTGGCATTGGAAATTGCGATTCCATCATACCAATAGGCAAACTACCGTCAGTTTCCGCTGAATGCTGACCTGTACAATTATTGACAGCGCTGCCGCATTGCATTGTACATCAAGATTGCTCGTTCATCGTAGTCTGTCTTGTAAGATCCATTCCTTATCAACAAGTTGCATCCGTCTCACCGGTGACGTGTAGTATGTACAAGGTACAGCAAATAAGAATCCCAAAAAGTGGTCCGCTCGTATAGACACAACCTATCAAACACCGGTAGCCGATATTTTCCTTGCCTCACTCCCATCTATTCTACAACATGACAATACCCATTAACCAGCATTATTGCGGGGTTGCGCAAATGCAATCTACCCCATATGATAACAGCAACCAGTGTGATACTTGGAAGTATAAAAAGCATCTAAATTTCCTTGTACGTGGATACCTGCAAGTTTACATACCCTCCCCTGTATTGTTGAGGTATTTGATAACCCGTCCGAAAATTTCTGTGGAGTTTGGCACTCCATGCGCAATGCTACCCTTCTTCATGGTAGCATCAGATGGGAAATGGTTTCCCAGTTTCTCGGTATCTGAACACTTCGTCCAATGTTCTTTTGATTCTTAGCAGGTAAAGTTTGAAGTATTCATATGTAAATCCGAGTTTGGAAAAGGCGATTGCCGCGATTTGGGAGATTTCAAGCCATATTTTATTCTATGCTCGGGTTCCATGCGTAGATGTTTGAGTAGATTGGTGGTGTGATTTTTGGTCGCTTATTGTACTCTGTACGCTCCCCCGTCCATTCTTGCATTGCATCCCGCATTACTCCGATTGTAGCTTGATTGCTTCCTACTTCCCAAGCGCCATCATGAATTTGGGTACCTAATTGTGAGTTCGGCGATTGTGGCATGAGCTACCTCCACATAGATCGCTGGTTTGCTATTTCATAGTAAGAGATGACGAGGATTGAGGTGAGGCATAATCTACCATTTATCTTTGTGTGTAATGGGAATATTACCGAAAGATTGAGCAGAACATCCCGTGTCAAGAAGAGAAGTATGGCAAGCTGCAACATGGTTTAAATCCACTAGACTACCACGAAGCAGAAAATTACATGGAATATGGTGCTATTTATCGCGAGAGGGATCCTTAGTTTTCAGCTGTAGGTAACTCTCCCCACAGTACATTTGCAAAGAATGGCAATAGGTTCTGCTCAGGTCACCAGCAGTGACTTCAAATAGAGGCTGATCCTTGGACCCCTCTACATCAGAGATATTTTCAGGAATGAACTGCGAAATTGGAAGAAGTGGTGTAGGATGTGGAGTAGATAAACATGATTTAGCTGAAGAGGTTTGGGGTAGGGTAAGACAAGGAGTTGTAATTGTGGGTGTGCGATGTCCATGCAAACCGTAAACTTATTATGTGGAGATCTCGAATTAATTGAAGCTGCAGTCGCCGCAAGTGGACATATCCGACCGAGACTTGGCTTGGTCGAGCCCCCCTGCGACCACTCCACCGACCAGAATTGTCAATGCTATGATGACGGCTCGTAGACGTGAACTCAGAAGCGCCGTTTGAGGGCCCCGTTGGCAAAGTAGCTAGCGCAATTGACTGGGAGGCCATATTGATTACAAAGCGGTATTCTTGCGGCTAGCCATCTCCCTTGGGGTCACCTTGATGACAGGAAAATGCGCCAGAAGTATACAGGCAGAGCTATGATTCGACTGTGCTCGATTTTGAATATGGTTCGTGGTGGCGAATAGGGGAAGGAGGAGAGCGCCGCGTTCTTCTGGTCTCGGAATGCCTTGGAAGGTTCGCCGGTCTCCAAAGTCACCTTTCTATCCCAGAGCCGATTATAGAAAGCAACCCGTCGGAAGAGATTGTTATTGACAGGAACATTTGGGTTCATACGAAGCGCAACAGGAAATAACCTTTTTATTGAGATCGGTGGGTTTTGAAGTCGAAATACGATCAAACTTGCGTGGGATTCCGGCCATAGGACATTGTCAGCCTTGCTATTGGCCAGCGTACTATGCGCAACCTAAACGCTGCTACCGCCATTCAAAACCCCCTTCAAAGCTGTAAGCTTATTTTTAAGGGACTGCCCTGTCCCGTCTCAGGATTGTTATGATACCTACTGCTCTGTCGTAGGATAGATTTCGGATGATTGCGCACAATATCTGTGAGGTATTTAAGGATGCAGAGGGATTTCTTTCGTTCGCTATCCTAGCAGGCGCCGTTCATAATGAAGTCGGTGCTGAGCTGATATCAGGAGCTGGGAGATTGGCGGAATGTGTGTTCTGCCACTGGACTTGTCAGAGGCCATTGCGAGCTGCCGAGAGCCATCACCCATCTACTCGTTGTCATCAGTCGTAGAAATAAGTGCTTGAGAGTGCGCCAATGCGGGGCTTAAAGCTCGTTACGTATAGCGGAAAGATTGACACCGGAATGCGCATATATATCAAGACTACCGGGTAATGGAAGGAGAGGTCAAAGATCTCCATCAGAGCCGACTCGCTCTTGAATGACCGTCTCGAAAGTGTCGATATATCCAGTGACTTGTGTGCGCAAAACTCCCTTGTGTATTCGCGATTCACTCCAAGCTATTTACGTGAGTGGTGAGCTAATTCCTCAATACTGAAGCACACACGATACCGCCATAATCACCAGAAACGTCAATCTCATTGCCTGTGAGGCGAGACATGATTATACACAAAAAATAGTCGCACAATCGTAAAATAGAGAGGTCATGGATCGTGTCCCATAGAACCATCTAGATTGTGAGCCCCCACGAAACACATCTAAAAACTTACAGTGCTTCACAATTCAGTACTGGAGTGTACTTTTGATCATGCAGTCATCATATTCCATTGATTATAAGTATGTGTACCACAGAACTCAAAGACGTATCCACCTACTAGAAATTATATGTACTAATGTGTCATTTAATTCGTCCTTTTGACGTGAAATTAATTTGATGGTTTGCTATTCTAGTAAGAAGTGTCTCAGAAAAACGAAAAGGAACGAAGGATGTCGGTAAAGAGAGCCCTCAGAGATGTTGATCGTTTGACTATCATTTCGGTGCACATCTATTACTCCGCGAATCTTGAGGCTCTTGATGAAGTGGCGTACAAAAGTTGCCTTCTTAGTATGCCTAAGACTTACAGGATAATGCGGAGAAGGCAGAAACGTTCATTCGTTCACCGAGAAAAAGTATATCGCCGCTTTTTCAAGAGCTTGATGTTAGGTTACATCGTGTGATGGGCACGCTGCTATCTTGTAAAAATGAGCGGTGCGTCGCTCATTAAAGCAGCATTTATAGATGATAAGAGCTTTTAGCCTAATGTTACGCTTCGAGATCATTGCAGTATCAATAATGCGCCCTGCCGACTGGATGTAAGAGAATCCACAAAATTGGTTCCATTGTGTTGCACAAACTAGGCTCATCTTAACACTTATTACGACTTCTAGATAGCAGGCATATTTACCCAATTGTAGTAATTGAGCCATTCCATATTTCCCGTTGCTACCCATAGGGAGTTGAAGGAGATATCACTTATTATTTAAGAGCCCATCGCGAAACCCTTTCGAATGAACGAATCTGCCTGTCATTGACTGGAATCTCGAGAACACTGGCATTTGTTTTCAATAACTCATCTGAATTCTTCTAATCCATCTAAGAGCGCCTCGGTACCAAGCACAGCCATGAACGGGACACGGGATGTTATCACTTCCTACCGTCTATCACAACAAGTAGTAGAAGATTTCTTGACAGATCTCTTCGGCTACTGGGATTTCCAAATCAAGGTCAGTTTGAGTAAGTGGCCATAGCCTTGGAACTGGCATGCTAATTTGGCAAACTGCAGCACGAGAATGATCATTGGATATTTGTGATTCCGAACAGGCTGAGCCAGGTATGCTGTAGATTTTAAATTAGTATTGAATCCTTTAACATTTTTTCATTATAGAACGATCGCGACAGACTCGAGGGATTACGAATACCTGCAGATTCAGCATGAAGAGTTATTTGCAGTAACATCGGGCGGATTTTGCCAGACTTTTTGAGTGAGACGGGCTATTGGAGGTCACCGTACTTATCGTTATCAAGGACCAATCAATAGACATTGTTGCTGGTACAAGAGTCCCAATCCGCGACCGCGTATCTCACATGTTTTGCCAGCTTGTCTAAGCATCTCATTTGTTGATCAAAACAGCAGCACTGCCACCGCCGTAGTGCTAGGCGAACCATGTAGAAAATGATATTTACTTTAAGATCGCCATCTAACAATGGAATCATTGAGCTTCGATAATCATATCTTTCTTCATCATGTATTCGCACCAATTGGATGATGCACGCTTTAAAGCATCGTGCGAGTCTGCTGTCGAGTTTCCCAAAAACCTTGTTTACCATGACACGTACGAACATGTTTTGAAATCATATACTGATCGTCTTGATTCCCAGGAGGCAAGATTGTTTTTCGATGAGCCCAAGTCGAATATGTGGTTCAGGGATTATGGGGACAATAGCGATGGTATGATCAAATCCTGCTAATTTATGGTTGACGAAGGCATTGAGGGACGTTTTTAACGCCGTACAGAATTTGTAAATACCAGTATTTGTAGCGTGGAACAACTCAGCGAATACCTCACAGCTGGTGGGCTCCATATTTCAGATCCGAAGTGTAGATATCTGTGAGTCTTGTTATCAGGTCGAGAGTGACTGCTAATTATTCTTAGTTTCGTCTACGCTCCCCATTCAAGGGAGCGACTTAAGACAACTCGTAAAATGCTTATGTTTGCCTTTACGTATCATCAGATCATGCCTGACTTTCTTGATTTTCTATTCCCATTTGGAAAACAATTATACGCCCAAGACTTCCACTTCAGTGGTTTCCGGCACGAAGAACGCTTATCTGCGGATGATAGAGGACTTGAAATCCCCCACCTAGGGCGATCTGGTCAGGACATACGTATGTGTTATAGTCTAAAATCAGTGGAGCCATCGCAAGGGCAGGCGAATTGGCCTTGGTCTATCCGCCATACTGCAGTATATCATTCATTTGATGTTAGTACGGGCATGTCATTTTGGACTTTCATTAAGGGGGATCTACTGATAAAAAAACGCATCGAAGAAGCATCCACATCCAGGAGACCCACGTCTATAAGATCGTTTGAGACCCTGTCTTCAGCATTATCCTCGTCTCTTGCAACTCACTTGATTATCTTCGAATGGTGTCGTGAGCACTGGAGGTGGTATATAATCTTTTTAGAACAGCAATTGGAAGAAAAGTCGCGGGAGACTCTACTAATCTCACTTGATAAACCTCGACTTCAGGCGGCAAACGAAGGGTATGAAGATAACATTCAGACCATAACATCAACGGGGATTTGCGCCTCGCCAATTTCGTCGCCCAGAACCTCAACCTTCGATAAACTATCATTTTCCCCCTTCAGCACAGGTCGTTCTTCCGCATTCATTCCAAACAAACGTCTTATCAACGACATACCAACCAATGTTCCTAGCTTTCAAATGAATCCAATTAGGCCAAAGGGAATTCGGAAGCCGACTGTCGAGCTGCAAGATGATGACGAGGATGATTTATCTTTCACTAGTCTGCAGCGTCTTCAGTTTTTGGAAGAAAAGACCAATGAGACACTTCTCGTCCTAGATGCTAATATCAACGTTCTGTGCGACATAGAACGTACCTATAAAGATCTTCTATCTCGCGAAGGATGCCCGGAGTCTTTGAAGAGTAATTGTGAGAGAAGCATTACTAAATTTCAATCAGTTATAGCGAGTGTCATCCGAGATCTACGGATGCAACATACACGAACGCAGATGATACTCCGAGTACTTGTGGACCGGAAGAGCTTGGTATGCTAGATTCTTTACAGCTCCATAGAAAACTAACAGATACTAGCTGTACAGTATCTTCGATATTCGGAATAAAGAGTCTTCCAAAATTCTATCCGAGAAGGCTCAGACCTCCACCGAGAGAACCGAAAAAATCACAAGGGACATGCATGAGCTCACGCTGAATATGCATGAGCTCGCAGAGAAAACAAAACAGGAAACTGTCTCTATGAGGATAATCACGTTGGTGACTCTGTTCTTCCTCCCCGGCACCTTCATATCAGTAAGTTCACTTTTGCCTTTAGGATTATACGAGTACTAAATACACACAGACGATAATGAGTACAGATATACTAAAATTTCAAATTACCGATTCTGGCTCAGTACATGAAATCTTCCAATTAGGTGCCTTGACAAGATATTTAGAGATAACCCTACCACTAATGCTGGTTACATTCATGGCTTGGTATGTGGTATATTGGTGGGTTGATCGAACGGAAGGTAAAAAGGCCGCGACACATAAAGTCAAGCTTGAGATGCCTGCATAGTTGGTCTTGGATGAAGTTTTGATATATAAGCTCGTGGTGGCCGGGGCGAGGGTGTAGAGGGAGGATGATGTGGTCAATGAACAATCAAACGATGAAGGAAGTTATATTTCTAGCTCTAGTTCTACTATAGACTAAACTAGGAACTCCCCATCTGATTGCTTCGGATCAGCGAGCATACTTATTCAGGTCTATCTTACCTAGCCTATCACAGAAATTTAAGCTGTTGCCCCAATCCCACCTCTACTCTCTCCTTATTAGTGAATTGGCAGCTACTAGGATATGCATATGCGCGAGTGGCCTAAGCACGCATGCGAGTACCAGGTATGATTTTCTCTTGCTTTTGTTGAATGAAGATTTGCGCACTAGATTCACCTCTGCATTCAATAAAATGAGGTAACCTTCCGACATCTCATGACGTCTTTATTTCTTTAGTTGATAAAAATCATCCGACAACAGTCAGCCACACCAATGCTAAACCAGTAAATCGCAATCAAATAACTCACCAACAAATACAGCCTGGTTGTGCTTTCTTGCCCTGTTGTGGCGGAGTGAATTGAAGATAGATTGTGTAACTAGGATCAGAAATCCATCTAAAGCGGTACGAACCTAGATGGGGTAGGTTGCATGCTGCACCCATCGCTCAAACGAAGATTTGATTTATCTTTTACAGTTCAACTTTTAATTGATTTTACTCAATGTGTTCCAATGTTAGAGTGGATTCTTTCATCTTGCTGTGTCGGTGGTTGTGAAAGATTTTCAAACCCCCGCTATCTTGTAGGCCACCACTGCAACCTTGTGGCTTACTTACCCAATCTCAATTCCAAAGCCTTACTCTTCGACTCCTTGAACTAATAATATTATCTCTTTTCATTTTATTGACGATGGGAAAAGCATTTTAAGGGGATAGTACTCCTCTCCTTCGACTTTTTGCGTGCGACGTGCGACAACGTCTGTCTATAAATTGTGAAGTTGCTGCTCGAACAGATTTGAATTGTTCGCTCACTTATTATTCATTACCCCTCAATATACAATAAGCTTATTGTATATTCTTACCTCGAATATGTCTCAACCAAATGGTTGTCCAACAATGGCTCAACGAGACGATCATCCAGATATTCAAGAGTTTATTGACTGGGTTCATAAAAATCGTCTTCCAGGACTGGTTGACCCAAATAGTGATTCGCCTGCCAAGTTTCTTCCAGACCACCTTCTTTGCGAGCATCTAACCGGGAGTAATGATCGTCAACTAAGAAAACTTCTCAACGCCACTTTCGATGGAGATGATGAGCCCTCCTTTCATGAAGAGATCGCGAGACACTATCTGAAAGTATTTTGTATTTTACTACTGACGGGGCATGCAAAACATATACGCCATATCATTCAGCATACTAGCCTTCGCGATAGTAATCTCCCATTTACTCAAAAGCCACCGCATTTTCCCATCTCCACCACAAATACCCAGCTCTTTGAAAGATTTTGCGAGCTACAATGGCAATTCTGTGCACCACCATTGGAAAATCGGCAAATAGTGGCCTGGGAAAAGGAACGCATTCTTCCGATTGTAAGAAAAGAATTCTTGGACAGCGGAGGATCTGCAAGAGTATTTAAGGTTGAGATTCTGCCGCAATATAATCGCCTTATATCAAATCAGAATGGAAACGTAAGTCGTGCTAGATCCTCCCATGTTTTCCACAAAAGCTAATTTGAGTTCCCAGGGTACGCACAGAAGACCTACGAATACTTTTATTTTAAAAACATACAATGGAAACGACGCACAAATACATTACGACAAAGAAGTTGCGGCTTTTGGCAAACTGAACAAAGCCAAAGGTATTATTGAATTTCATGGAAGTTGGAAACAGGACGGACGTTACAACGTACTACTCGAATACGCGGACGTCGGAAACCTCGAAACATTTTTGAACAAGTTTCTTCCCCCAGACAAGCCTAATGATATCATTGATTTTTGGGAAGCGGTTTTCCAGCCAATTCAAGGGCTACTTAAACTCCATCATGGGGAGGCGCTGAATGGCACACAAGGGTAAGCAATTATCGGGATATCTGACCAGATATACCAACATATGTTTCTTATCCTTTCTCTAACTTGGAGCCTGAATACAAGAAACATCTTACTGAAATTGAGATTAGATGGCACCAAGATGTGAAGCCACAAAACATACTAGCAACAAGCTACGGCGGCGAAATAGAGTCAGTTTACAAATACCAATTTAAATTAGCTGATTTCGGGTTGAGTCATTTCAAGACTCGAGTTTACCGAACCCATGAGGTGTCGGATCAAGATAGTCAAGGGACCCGTACATATGGTTTGTGTATCCTCCATATGCCCAGGCACTTCTAACATGCACATATGCAGGGGCTCCAGAGTGTCACCGTTCGGATTACGATGAATTTATTAGACACACGGCGCTTTCGGTTAGACAAAATGTCGATATATGGTCCTTAGGTGCTATATACAGCGAGCTCGCGGTATGGCTTGTACGTTCTTACAAAGCTGTTCAAGATTATCGCGAGGAGCGCCGCGAAGCAACACGAGGTACAGAAGCTGCTGAAGTTGGAGATTGCTTTCACAATGGCTGTGAGGTACTCCCTCTCATCACTAAAACTCATGAAGGCCTTCGAGATAAGATCCGTCATTGTGATCACGTCACCGCCAAAGTCTTAGATATGGTCCAAGATATGTTGATGGATACCGAAGCGAGACCGAATATCAAGAATATATATCAACGCTCTCAACGAATGATCGAGGAGGCTAGGAGGATTTGCGACGAGAAAAAGCTACCCCGTTCTAGCCTATCACGACAACGTCCGCCGTTGATTGTCTCGGAACCAAATCCAATGTCTTCCTTCGATGGCATGTCCGTTCATGGAGAACAAGACCAGTACCATCGCCTGATAGTGGCCGACGCATGTACGACCGAACCGGAGAGGATGATTTCAAGCCCCAGACACCATACTTCTTCACCGTTAGTCCAACATGCTATCAATCAATCCCCAACAATCGCTCATACCCATTCACATCTCGGCCGTCATAGCTTTTCAGACCTACATGTGCCCACTCGCTCAAGCACTACACAACAAAGGAGTGTTGGAAGACGTCAAACGAGCCAAAGCACACCTTCAGCTTACAGACATTCACTACAAATTATCCAGGACGAGAATCCCACACCCTCCAATGCAGCTCAGTCCAGAGAACGCGCAAGTCTGCCACCGCATCTAGGACGTCACAGATATGCGGGTGAAGATATCCGATTTGCAACGACTAACGGTGGCTCATACACATACCAAAATCAATTGCGAGGATCTACGACTACTGGAGGATGGGAGCAACCTTCGCTTATAAACGCCAATGGAGTTGATAACATGCTAGGAATCGACACTCCATCCTCAAATCCTCCATGGCAAATAGACGCACAAATATTGCCAGAAGTGGGTGAACCTCGCATGCCATATGATTCCACTGGACAAGCTGGAGACCCCGCTGCTCGCTGCGATGATAGCCGGAATCGTACATTTCTATCTTCCGAAAAAGCTCAAAAATGGAGGACTGATAAAAAAAATGGATCTTCGAATGCAACACTACCAGGAGCCTGGCTGTTGGAACGTTTGAAGCAAAGAGACCATGTGAGCAATTATATACAGTATTAATTGGCGAATGGTCAAAACTGATTTGTTTTAGGTTTTTCTTATTGATGACTCTGCGTCAATGCAAAAGCATTGGAATGAGGTGACGGAACTTGCTTCCATTTTAGCCTATATCGTCAAAGAATCTGACCCGGATGGCCTCGATTTGCATTTCACCATGACGCCATCACATCCCCCATACAACAGCAGGAGAAGCAGTAAGTTAGAAGGAATCGTCCGACAACGAAAGCCACAACGAGAACCCGAAGAGAAATGCGACATTGGTTGGGCCCTTGACCCAATTCTCAACAAATACATTGAAAGACTTGGGTCCCAACCTCTTCGAAATGGGCTTGCACGCCTTGTTCCGAAGAAAGAACTCCGACCTCTGAGTCTTTACATATTAACAGATGGGCTCTGGCAAGAGCCACATGACCCCACTAGTCCCTTGAAAAAGATCGTTGACCAGTTGGTCGAGTCAAAAAAAGATGAGAAGCAGATGGGCATCCAATTCATAAGTTTCGGAGACGATCCAGTAGGCTTGAACCGATTGAGCTATTTGGACTCGCAGCTCAAATTACCCTTGTATGTATCTAATACCTCTCGCCAGGAGATCAAATCATACTAATCGCGTTTCTAGGGATATTGTTGATACCACCCCATCGAATGGTAATATCTGGAAAATGCTCCTCGGTGGCATTGACAAGATATATGACGAGGATCCTATTCCCAATCATGACTTTGGTATAGAATAGCACATAGTGATTTCATTTACAACGCGAGTCGGAACCTGCCCAGTCAATATAGATGCATTTTGATTTTCTTTTTATCGTTGTACATAATTATATACCCCGGTTGTTGCCGTATTGGCTTTTGGAAATTTTGGGAACGGCATTTTTTTATTGATGATACCAATGTATTTAACATGTTGTATAATGTAGGATACTAGGCGCATGGTGTAGGGATGGTTATCCAGAGAAAAGTCCTCATGTCAAGGAATGATAGACGATTATACGATTTATACGAAATTAAGAGGATCGAGATTAGATAACGGCCATGCATTTTTTGCCCGGTTGTCAGCTTGTTACATTGTGCATGCATGAATGGATGTGGCGTACTTCCCCAGTCGCCCACCTACGAGCCCACATCCCTCCAAGTTTTCATCATCAACACCTACCTCTCCAACTAGTATCTCCAAGCGCACACTCACTCTTTCCCCAGGCCCAAAACCCTGAAGCTCACCAACTTACCAGAGGCTCTCAATAATCACCCCACATCTTAATTGTCTAAATTCCGATATATGAACTTGTCCAATGGGATGAAAAGGCTACAAAGGAATTCAAGATACCTAAAAGTTTTGTTGCACGTCTACAAAATCGCTAACAGCGATTTGCACTCTCAAAGTGCCAGAAAGTTGAAGGGTTTGTTGCATATCTACAACCAAATCATATCGCATTATGCGATTTGAGACTCAAGAGCACTCTCGAGTTGGGAAGTTTTGTTGCACGTCTACAATCGCATGATGCGATTTGTGACTTAAGGGTGTTATTGACTTTGGGATCGGTTTGTTGCACGTCTGAATCGATCCAATCGATTTGTATATCGCTACAAGCAATACGTACTCTGAGAAAACTCGAGTCAAACTTACGATGCGATTCGCAACTCGCTTGAGTTGAGAAGGCGTCTGTTGCACATCTGAATCTCCTGATCGCTGATGGCGATTCGCAACGAAGAACATGACTTCGGAAACGTGTTATATGTTTATACGACATCAAGGGACATGTGCCTCATAATCCGATCCGAATTGTCCGCGATCTGTACCCTCGAGTAGTTTGCTATACGTCTGCAGCGCCGTATGCGATTTATAAACCCCCGGAAAAGCAGCCCAAGAACTTCCTCAATTCGAAATCGTTTTGTTGCACGTCTGAATCGCTAATAGCGATTTTCACCTCAAAAGTTCCTCGATTTGAAATAGTTTTGTTGCATATCTGTATCGATCGCTGTTAGCGATTTGTGCCAGCATACAGAAATTTCATTATGCCATTTGCGATTTCGCTTGCACTTCGATGGCTCTTCACATAACGTGGTATGTTCCAGAGTCCTTCACCCATTCACTCGCACGTAAATTATGCCTTACTAAGTAAAGACACAGATGGGATAGATGGTAAATGATGGTAGATGACCACTTATTCTCTTGGTGCATTTACAGAACAACCAATCTTCTCCACCACCCACCTTTCCTACCGCTTCTCCCCTCATTGGCCACTGTATAAGTGTATACACTTCTCATCTAATCTATATAAGATCTTGACCCCCAGGAAGCGCGGAAGCAGACTCTAAGCAAGAAAAGAATGACAGGAACTAACATTGCTTTTTGGTAAATCGACGACATGTATCACGATTATGCAAAAGTTTAGAATCTAAGCTCCGATACTCGATTGCCGCATGCATGGAAGGGACATGCACAGAAATTATACGCGGCTTTGATGCTTTCACTCTCTTCTCCGACACTATCGACTTGACGGACAAAACGCTCGACTGTAAGGGCGATCCCCACATATAGCATTCATTTATGTGCGTGTCTGATTCTGGCTAGCTAAGAGATCAAAGAGCAACAGAGCTAATAGATATTCTGGCTCTAAACAACAGCAGCAAAGGTAGCTGATACAGTAGTAGCTAATACGGTGTTTACGTCTCTTGTTCTTCACTCATCATCCGAAAATATTATCACCTCATCATCTGCCTCTGGAGCAGGTACCTTACCCTTTTCAACCTCAAAAAAGGATTTTGCCCCATAGCGGTACCTCTCCCTACTCTCCACCCTCTCCAACGCTAAAGCATATACTGAGTCTGCATTCTTTTGCCACAATTCAAGATACTTGTTTCTTTCCTCCTCAGTTCCCTCCAACATTATCATCTGTTCCTCCACCACACGAGGATTCTTCCAATCCAATCTTCCTACCAAGGCATCTGAGAGAGGACCTAAACCAGTGACTACCTCCTCAGCCGGAAAGCTAGTAGGCGAAAATACAGTTCGCCAGCCCACCTGGGATCGTTCTGGGATCTTCAAGTTCTCGTGTAAGGCAGCTACCTCTTCCAAGAATACTCCGTTTTCTAACCTCGCAAACTTGCCATCCCTTGCAGTATATCTAGCGGAGATAACCAACGTATCCTCTTCGAAGGTGTGGTTTATTTTGATTGGACTCCCCATCCTCCTCCATAGTGTATGCCCAGCTTTCAGCTTCGCACTTCCCCAATCAGTCTTGTTTTGTTTCAATGTACTGAACACCACCCCTCTCTCCCCTCCAAGATAATTTTCATAATTCTCATGCTTGTCAACAAATATTTCCTTCATCAAGCCTAAACCCTCCACCAAACAACTAACTTCCAATCTTCCCGCAACCACAGTCTCATCTATCATAGGGCCCAGCTCCCCGGATTTCAGCTTCACCCCGTATCCCTCATACAACATTTGATTCAAAGAGGAGCCTCGCTCATAAAAGCGAGCAGGCTCAGGGTAAGAGATCAGTTCCTTCTTCCCATCGTCCCTAGCAAGTACAGCTTGGCGATAATGCTCGGGGTCTTGGCGGTGTAGTTGCTGGATTATAGAATAATACATCGTAGGTACCACTCCATCAGCTCGCCGATGCTCCTGTCTTAAGTGATGAAGATACATCTTAGACTCCACCAACATCATATTTGTCTGCGTACTGCTGTCAGCAGGAACCCAAGAGCTAGCAGGCACTTGCACTACGTCATCCTGTTCCAGCATTGCTTTCCAGTCCTTTTCCTTCTCTCCCCTCACTACCTCCTTTCCCTTTATTGGTATCGGTGCATACTTCCTGGCACCCAACGCATGCGTAGATTGTAGATGTTTAGTTATATCGTTGCTTACGAATAGCGGTGCAGTGATAGCTCTTGTGACGCACTGGCGGTATGATCGGTCGTCTTCACGCTTGAAAGTGTCGTAGAAGGTCATAAGGTGCTCCCAATCTTTCTCCACGTCCCCCCGTTCGACTTCCATACCTATCTTTTTCATCAGCTCTCTCAAATGCGCGCCGCAGATCTTTGTGACATCTCCCCCTTCTCTCATTCTAACCTTCGCCGCAAGCTCCACATCATTCCACCATTTCTTCACCATATAATGACCTCTTTCATCCAAAACGCTACCCCACGGATCAAGTCTTTGTTTGAAATCCAAAGGTGCATCGCAATGGCATCCATGTATGTTCAGTGTCTTTTGGCGCTTCGCAGGTCGTTCCTCCTTCCCCACTTCCTTTTCTGGCGCTTCATCCACCTCATCGTCAAACTCAGGAAATGAATTCCCTACTTTCGGCCAACCAGCTTGTAGCAATCCACTAGGTCCGAACATGACTCCAGCTTGAACCATGTCTACATATCGAGGTCTGACTGCATCCCACGCCACGCCATTCTCCGCTTTGTTACGGGCATTCAATGCCATTCTTGAAGTTAGCGAAGTCAGATGTCTCGACCCTCTTCGTTCCCCTCGTCCTTCTATTCTAGCATATGCTTTGTCCCATATCTCACAGTTCAACCTCTCAATTGCCTCCCTGCAATGAGCCGTAACCTTCAACACATTTGCCACATAGATCTTCAAATTATAGCCAGCCACGTTCTCTGGCCCGTGCACATAATTATACAGCAAAGTTTCCCTTTCTCCCCTCCTCAATTCCTTCTTAGATAGCATTTTCCAAAACCTCTGCTTCTTTATCTTTTCGAGTTCCGAATAGACCGGGCGATAAGCCGACATATGTTTCGTCCATGTATCATATCCGTCGTCTCTCCAGATTTCACTTTCTTTCACATACTCAAACATCTCCGCTAGTTGATCATCTCTGTCGTCTTTTTCTTTGAACCATGCGGACACCAATCTTTCCACCATATCCATCTGCTGAGCTATTGACAGTTGCTTCAGCTCCCCTACCAGATCTTTTGTACCATCCCACTCCACCAATCTCATTTCTTCGACCCTGGCGAATCCTGCCTCCATTTCCGCATCCATTCGACTTTTTTCCAACTCCAAATTTGTAGATTATGACATTTTTCGATAGGTATTTCGAAGAGCGGCTTAGATTTGTATCGCTGATATTTGATTCGAAATGTGCGGCGAGTTTTTGAGTGTCTTGGTAAATTTGTTGTAGAGGTTGTAAAGTAATAGAAATTTTTGTAAGGAAAAGTGAAATATCTACCTAATATTACTTGCCCCAGAGAGAAAAAAGTAAACGGACACAGATCACTTAAACACTCCTTATTTAAATTTTATCACAATTTGATAAAAGTGAGTATTTATTGAATCCATAACTTAAAATTACACTTTACAAAACTAAAGCCCTCTATCTTTTTTTTTTCGATTTTTATACTTCTTTTCGTTGTAATTCTGAGGAAGAGTGAGGTCAAATAAGAGTCACGTTACCTTTTTCCGTAACGAATAAAGTCTTTAATGAAATTCGACGCCGACGTGTGTGGGCTGAGTAACATGAAAAAAACGATCCCAAAGCATTGTGATTCCTTTTTACACACTACCACTACGATACACCGCGGTTCTCGCCGTCGTTTTCCCCATACACTCATACCATTTTTTCTCACACGCTTCACAACTCTACCATATACAGTCAGTCCCGTTGCCATTCTCATTTTCAACTGCAGTTCATTGCATAGCTCGGAAACATGACACGTGCCCATAGTATGAGGGTACTCTCAGGTTACCCCTCGTTAATTAGAGAGACAAATCACAATCTGCCCAGAAAAGATTTATATACTCCAACAGGGACGCAAACACACGGATTTACATCACTTTATCTCCAACTTTCCGCTCTACACAGAATATTGAATACATGATGATTCGTTATGCCGGAACCCGGAAATAGAAATCGAAATAAAGATGGAGAATGGGGAGTTCCCGTCGGTCTCTTGCATTCACTCCCCTTCTGAATCCGCACTCTCGCAATTCACTATTTTCCCTATTGCCCCGTCCTATGTCCAAGGCTGTCTCTATCAGTTTCAGGCATGTGCTTACAGAATAAGTATATAAATAGTTTGACCTCCGAAAATTGAAGATGCCAGGGATCATAATCAAAGCTACGGTTTCCATATGCCGTTCGGGTAGAATGTGTTCGGAATTCTGCTTCAAATCTGCTCTTCCTATTTTTCAAAGTCTTCTAAATTGTTCTTGTTCTACGTATTGGAGCCGGGTTGAATTGGTTTCTCTCAAACGAGGTGAGACGAGTGTTGTGATTTATCTGCCTAGCTACTATTGCCATATTTCCAATACTACTCACACCAGCATTGCCACTACTGTATTCCTACTTGCTGTCATTATCCTCGATTCCCTATCCACAACAAAATTCAAGTTCTCCCATCCCTTCCCTCTCAAACCCAACCCTCACCCCACAAAAACTTGTAACTATCACCATTCTCGAGTTCGCCGTATCACACCAAACCATTCGTTTCTAGTAGCATTATTCCCCACTATTGTAATCATCAAAACCAGATCATAAATTACCCCAAAGAGGCTTATATAGATATACCAATAAAACTAGCTAGACGGAATCCCGGTTTTGACTCTCGTTTCCCCACTTTCACTTTTCCTTTTCCGTCGACAGATCCGAATGTGATTTTCCCGGGTTTGTGAATCATGATATCGATATAGTTTATTACTGTTTGGTTACAACTTATCTGTGATTCATTATTGATTGAATTTTAATTGGCACACTAGGCAGTCTCAATTTCTCAATCCCAATCACAATCCGAACCAAAAATTCACTCCCACTTACTGCCCCTCATTGCACCCACTTCTCTCACCATTTACCCCTCCTAATGCCCAATCATCTGGCCACCTAGCTCCACTAAGTCTATAAAAGGGTCTCCATTCCCAAGTGTGAAAGAAGCAGAAGTACCGAGAGAGCAATAGCGGACAGGCTCTGCATAGGGCAGAGAAATCTCCAAAGTAACAACGAACCAGGTCCACCAACTCGAAATTTCCGAACCCGGTTGAGAAACACAAATAGGATTCTGATAAACTTACAGGCGTCAAAGATTCGGAGACTGCGGTTGATGTTGTCGTTTATGACGATCTTTAATATTGTCTGCTTTTGGGTTTTGGCTTTCGAGTTTCAAGGCGGTGGGGGGTTACGCTATCTGTTTCTATACTCGCTGTCAGAAAAAATGAGATCAAGTACGCTTGCTGTCATTAACCCGGAATATTATTACCATTATCACTTATCATCTAAGTATTGATACGAGAGAGACAAACAGCCTCGCAAAGACTATCCAAACCCCACACTGTAGATTACAAAACCGACCAGCCATCTACCAGTGTACATTTAAAGAGACACCGAAGAAATGAAAACCAGACCATGGTTTTGGACAGTTTCATCTCAGGGGGTGCTTGGATAGAAGATAATTGTCTTCTAAAGTGTTTAAATACTTATCTTAACCGCTTGTTCCACTAGTGCAATATGCGATGTCATGGGATAGATGATGATCGTGCAAAAGAAAGTGAAATGGAATTCACTACTATTCTCGTTGCATATCTACATGATCCATAAAGTAGATCGGGATTCAAATTCCAGTAAAGGAAACGGTATTCACCTACCTCTTCTTTCCTCCACACCTCACCTCACCTTAACGGTGGGTAACCTTGGTCTGAACATCTGTAGTAACAGACATAATATATCAACTATGTATACACTATACTTTAAATACTCGCTACAATATCCTGCACATGTTCTTAGAGTCGTAAGATCCTATTCTAGTTTTCTGCTGCATATCTAAGACTTCATATCTCGTCCTCCCTCATTTTCAATCTATCGTCACTCGCTCGTGGTTCTAGAGCCTCATATCGGATGCCAAATGGGTGTGTAGGTGTGGACATTAATGTACGAGATGATCCTGATTGAGCAATAACTTGATAAGGAAGCGAGGCAGTAGGGGCGCGGCGCGCGGGGCAAGGCATATATAAATAGGCGAACGAGGGATTGAGGGATCAAATATTGAAACTTAATGGAATGAAGGATTGAAACGTAACAACACAGTATGATCAGGGATTAGAAAATCGAAGGCTCAAACAACAGACCAACGGATCGAGGGATTGAGCGAGTAAGGATTCAAATCAATAAAATCTAAGAACCGAAGATATCAAACAGGAATGCGCGAGAAACCACGCGATCAAAAGATCCCATGTACCGGTAGTAAGACAGCAAGGGGCACAGATATGCAACAAAACCGCATCCTGCATTCCTCTTTCCCACACAAGTTATTTTCAACCGCATCCTTTCTTTACGAAACAAACAATTTGAAAACTCAATGGCAATGAAGATTTCGATATATGATAAACCCCAGCATATTCTCTTCCTTCCACGATACCCTCATCCCATTCATCGCAGTACCACATATCATACTCCTCCAACGTAAAACCCATCTCAATTGCCCCAAGCTTCAACAAACAATATATGTACCAGGCATATTCAACTGCGCTTGCTTATCGCTTGCTTAATTTCAATAGCGCCTGTACCAGCTCATCAACATCAATCCATCATTTTGACCTCGTGCCCTCTTAAGTTGTTTCAATCATCAATATACGCGTAGACAGCAACGTATCCAACTATTGAAATAGGAAACTCCTCACCTTCTGTAAGTCACTCGCTCATTCACACATTCAAAGGGATGTGTAGCACCCTCTGCAGCTACACTAGTAGCGCCTCTATCAATTACGCGCCGATAAAGATATCCACGAAAAGGAATACCAAGACTGCCACGAATCATCCATGCACTAAACGCAGAACAAAATAGAATGTAACATAAACATGACCCCTCCTTCCCCTCCAACCCTTCCCCTCTCCGAGTTAGTTCTCAATCCCGCGATTAGTAAGTAGTCATAAGCGCCACTATAATGAAAAAGAAGAATTATACCCCCTCCCGCCCAAGCCATTTCTCAACGGAATAAAAAGCCATGGAAAGGATTGCAGAACAAATAGACATCAATTCACGATTCAATAGTCTAATTATTCGATGCAGTAAGTTGGTTAGTTCAATAACATTTTTATCTTGCTTACTTCCTTATTTATATTGCTTATGTACGGACTGGTTAAAGAGTATATACGGTACATATGATGACGACGCTCGCCGGGGTGGAGTGGAAGTTTGTGACCCCCACCACATACACAGCAAAGAGAAAAAGTACCCGACCAAACCAAACTTTCAATTTCTGACAGGATGCAGGATTCTTCAGACGCATGCATACAATGCAAAACGAAACGACTCGACCTCCCAATCTGAGGTTATTATCGCCTACCCATATCGATACACATAGACTACTAATACCGATACTGATGCTGAGTGATACCGAAACTAATACAACAGAAGCCAACAACTGCACAATACAAACAAAAACTAATTCATTCGTGAATTCTGCATATATGTACATTCCACTGCCGGTACATGCGACCCAATCGAATCAGTTCCCTTTGATAATGCAGGAGTAGCAGGACAGTTCGGCATTACGTATGCTATCGATATTGATATGCAGGTGCAGGTGCTGCAGATGTAGCACGTGGGGTTGGCGGTATGGGCTACAGTATCAGGTCCCCCACACATACAGATACATATACATACTGTATATACAGATTGATTTTGTAAAGCAAGAATGAAGTAATTGAATCGATGGAATGAAATGAATCTAGATCTATAGAAGTACTTGGTTTGAGGTTTTGAGAAGATGTACTGATTGATGCATTGCATTGTGTGGACCCTGGGGATCAGACTGCATGCCGTTTAATGTAGTAAACAAATGTTGAATTGAGTTATTGTAGTGCAAGAACTTGGATGTCTTGAGATCCAAAAACATTAGATATAATGCGATACTGTACTATACAACGTAGAAGGAAGGAAAGAATTCCGAACCAAACAGAAATACAATACAATATAACCACTTACCACCAACAGCCAAAGATTCCTCTCCCAACAAAATGCGCAAAGAAAATAGCCTGAGTTGGTGCTGTATTGGGTTGGGCAGGTCTTACAAGCTTCATCCTCCTTCCCAAAAAAAGACGCGGGGTTAATCATCAATTGACGACATATCATTCGTCAATTGGACTCTGTATTCATTACCAACAAAAAGGAAATCAATCTGCCTAGGTATTATGATCTTTCAGGCAAATTTCGAACATTCAAGGGAGGTGAATAGACTGCAGTAGTTACGTTACATAGCGAAGTTCTCGCGTCGGAGAAATTGATAATGTAATGTACTGTAATTTGAGATAACCTTGAGCACTTGCTTACTTGAGGTTAAGCTAAAATTGGTCGATTGATTGATTGACTGTTTATCTAGGTACTTGCTAGACACATAGAAGAATGATGTAGTTTATATTCCATGGAGTACTGGATGGTAAATGATTGATTGATTAATCAACTTTCTATCATATCCAACATCATTTGGTATGCATGGTATGTAGTAGTAGGTAATGTACGCGAATCCATTCACACTCATGATGAAAGAAGAAGCTGGTGAAGAGGAAGTAAAGTAAGATTACTGAACACAGAGATTGGAACTTCATGTGCAATATAACATATTTTACATACCGAGGTATTTTACTGGTATCTGAATGGCTGGCTGGTTGTGCGTGTGTTTCTTCGGTATGTACAGTACAGTACCTGAGTGTAGCATTTTGCACATGTATGTACATGTACGATGAGATGCCGTAACGACATCGAGATTGACATAGACAAGGTTGAGTAACCCAGACAAACCCGTAGAACAAGAAGAAAGGAATACAATACCATACTTCAGCTATTCGTTCCATACAGTACATACAAAACCAAACAAGTCCAAAAGAGAAAGGAGAAAGAAAGAAAAAATACCTATTCGGACCTACTCAACTAGCTCACCAGCTCCAAATGTAACAACGGGTATACAAGAACACCATGCCGTACCGTCGTCACAACCTCATCCATCAACAACCTACAAAATTCAACCATACAATAGCAATTTGCATACCCAATTCCCTAGCCCCACAGTAAGGCAATTCCCTAAAGAAAAATGACGGCTCCAAAAAAACTGAACCCAAACAAATTCAATTGAACACTGTTTTGTCTTGCCCTTTAGAAGAAAAAGAAGGATTTAGAAGATTTTGATTACCATAGATAACCCAAGATTCTCAAAACAATTGTTTTTATTTCCCCACAATTGTTTCTTTCGGTGATGAACGAATTAAATGTTTTCGGAAGCATGCGCGCGTGGAAAAAGAATCCCCCTCGAAATACAACGGGTTTCTTGTCTTTGCTTTTGATATTTTTTGGTTGATTGAATGAATGGGTGGAGCGGATTGAATGGTGTGGCCTGGCATTGATTGTTTGGAACGTTGGATGGGCCAGGCCCCTTGTATAGATAACTAGGTAGTTTGGTATGGACTACGACTTTACTGGTAGAATGAGGTAGGGTTGATTTCTGGCTCCGCCAGCTAGATACAAATGTAGTAATTCGGGGGACTCGGGGCCTTCGGACTGTGTATGAATATGGTATAGCATGGAATATTGAAATGGAAGGAAGGAAGAAGGAACATTAGAGTTGGGTTTGGGTTGGAATTTTGGGGGGGCTTAATTGAATTGAATTGGATTGAGCCTTGAGAGATGAAATGAGGCTCGAATATTCGAGAAGGATTCTCGCTTTTGGGGAGTGGGTTGCTCAATTGCAATGCGAAATACGAGATGCTCATCGTTTGTTGATTTGATTTTGGGTATGTACTTCGTGCTTCGTCTAATAATACTTACTCTTTTCCTAGGAGTTGAAATACTAGGTAAGCAGTAGGAAGATGCATGATTAGATATTCATTGCCTAGGTATTTATTGATTGACTAATTGATAAGCATTGAGTTGGGACGAGGAAGGGCGACAGAAGGGAAGGAAAGTTAAAAAGGCCAAGGTTGCAATAATCCTTGGAAAAAGAAGTCTAGATTTATTTTTAAACTCAAAACGCGAAACAAATTGGCGATGAAATTGAAATCCTTCTCTTTCTTAATATTCGTACAGAAAGTCGAAATTAGACAGTCTTGAAGAGTCGCAACAATAATAGTGCATTGGCAATGGCACCAGTACCTAATTTGGTAGCGAGGAAATCACGACTCGTCCTCATTCTGAAATATTGAGTTTCTGCCCCCCTCCCAAAGTCTTACTTTACTCACATCACATAATTTACTTTCTGGGCTCCCAAAATAGGAAATAGAGAAGGTCTGAGTTTCGCAGATCAATACTCATCGACCTGCATGTTAAATTTGAAGCTTATTTTTCATTAGCGCACCGTACCGGTAAGATACCAAATTTAAATATTGTTGCTTTGCGCCGCATACACTGCAGACGGCCAACATGTTATTTATTGAGGGTGATAAGGATGGATATGGATGGGCATGATTTTACTCATCTTGTCAATGCAATAAGCTTTTGGAGCCTCTCGTTTTAGATTGCTGATCAATGAGTAAGATTTCCCACGCCGCACTGCTGCCGCACTGTAAGTAATGTAGAATACGTACAGCATATCGTGGGTAATGTAGTGCAGTGGTACAGCATTGTAATTTGGATGCAGGAACATCACAACACCGTATTATAATTGCACGAACTCGCGAATCAAAAAAGACTGAGAGAAAGGCGCCGACTTTATATTTAGCCTATATATGAAGTAGGTTATGATTGATGATGTATAAGTATGATTGTAAACGGCAAAATACACGGGAAGAAAGAGAGGAATGGTGATAGGCGATGTACATGTTCTCACGGGATGTAAATCCACATGGCATGATATGGCAGATTCCAGACAGGAGTTGAATAATAGAAATGTCAGACGGACGGCAATTCAGATAAAACAATACATACAAAGGCACGGTAAGTGACCCCCAACATACCATTCACTTTCCTTACAGTCCCAGTATCATGTAGTATTTCGGAATTATAGAGAGGAATGTAACATAACAGTAGGAATTTACCTAGGTAATTCTTTTACTAGATACCGTGGAGACTAGGTATTGTTTCTGTTTTTCCCTTTTTTCTAAACCTGGCGACGAGGCGAGAAGACTCGAAGAGAATCAAGGGTTGAGATCGGCCGTAAGGCTACGAATGGTAAGTCTCCGTTCCGGCATTTAGCGTGCCGAAATAATGTGATACTGAAGTCTAATAGGTGTTCTTTCTAATCTGTGTGTACGGTGTGGTATTGTAGAGAGGAAGTGACTTTATGTCGGAGCTTCATATCATGTATGTACCTTTGTACTGCATAGTAATATTACGTTTACGTGCCTCTAAAAGCTACTAGGTAGGGGATAGGTATGTTTCGCTGCAATCGGCGTCTTGGTGCGTGCTGACTGATGTTCTGTCGCTCAATAGATCAGATCCAAATTGTGTGATTATTTGGTATGTACTTCCTTCCGTACCAACCAGTTTGCAGCCCATCCAATTGTATTGGTCAATTGTTTGGTTTATTTGATTTCGTACTTTGCTTTACGCACTCTGTCTTCGTACAATGAAACCGGTAATAACCCATTCCATCAATTGTTATTATTTAATAGCAATAGTATTAATGGCATATATGTTGGTCTGTGGGATACGAACCATTATCGAATTGATGAGGATTGAAGCCCGCACTTAGAATCAATCGCAACGCCATGATGCTGATGCACTTTCTTACTTCCGTAGATATTATTTGCGGGAAAGGTACGTTTAAAATGTCTCGGGTATGAGCTTTTGGAGATCTGTACCTTTTTCGTCAGCATTTATGATTTTTACGATTTTTAATTGGGTGCTTGTTATTTTAGTAACTGTTGGTGATGAGATGAGATCAGGGGAAGCTTACTCCTCTATGAAAAGGGTGTGGTGGGGGAGAAAGTATTAGAACTAGTGTAACCGGAACGATAAGAGTAGTGGCCGGCGGTACGGCAGACCCCGTTCTTTAGAGTTGTAACTTGTCAGCTTACTGTAAATGTTAGTGATGCTTAAGTTAACAATTGGCTCAAGAAAGAAACAGGAGGTTATCGTGGTACAAGCTCTCGGTGTATTATCTATGTACTGACTGGTACAATCTATATGTATGTAATTGTCAGCCTCGCACAAAGATAACAGTTGTATTATGAAAGTCATTCAACTCGTTGAATCTATACGATTTGCTGCGATACGATGCTGATTGCTGACAGCTGAAGATTGGGGCGACTTTGGCTCAGACTCAGGTACAGATTGTACGGGAAGTTTTTGTCGATTGCTTGCATGCAAATTAATTGTAAATGTATGTAAGAAGTATGTAGGCGTATGTCCAGCCTGTCATGTTATGTCGTGATCTCCACGTTCCCTCATGGATTTCTCTTCCTTCCCGTCCGTTTTTGGATTGATCCTTCCTACATACCCATGATGCCGATATTCGACGCTGTGTAAACATCGTGTCATGTAATGCGCAAATGTAACAATCTGACACTACTTTCTTACTCAATTGATGATTTATATTGAACTGCATAAAGATTTGGCTTCTTCCGGTTCATCGTATATCCAATTTAGGCGACAAAATGCGATATACCCTGATACCCTACCGTGATACCCTGAGGGTGGAAAGCCTAGGGACTGCAGTGTCAAATTGACAAGTTCGGACTAGAGTGCAACTGTACAGCTACATAGTACATAGGAACTGTAAGGGGCTCTCAGCGATGGAGGCGGTAGTTCTACCAAGGTACTGGTACTTGTTATAGTAGCACACTCTCGTACGGAGATTATTGTCTTTTCAGATTAGTTGGCAGTGTGATGTGTGAAGTGTGATGGATATGCGCGTTCCGCATACCGTCGTAACAAATTTGTAAAGGAAATGGCGATCCCCCCGAGTCGTTGAGGTGCTAGACTTTGGCATGGCATGGCACGGTACGGAACGGAAGCTCAATGAACCTAGTTTCAGAAGAACATTTCTAGAAGTATTGATGAGTTTGTGACACTTTGCTCCTCGTTGATGAAGTTTTGTAATTTGTAGTTGTTCGGTATGCATGAGTGAGGAGTAAAAGAATAATCTGTGCGGCTTGTCAACTGAAACCATAGGGCTTAGCTGCTATAATTGATGTCGATTATGGCCATCAAACAGTAATGTGAGCTTGTGAGTGAGATTTGAGCGTCGCGATTTTCCGGATCATGCCGGTTCCAAATGTCGAATACCGAAATGATTTGTTGCTTACTAGTTGTTAGGGCAAGTTAAACTGTTGGTTCGGTGGTTGATCTGCAAAATAAGGGTGAATCAATATTGTTGGGGAAGGTTTGGCTGTACTGGTACAAAATACATCATGGTGATGCAATCTACAATGCCATTGTCTGGAGAAGATGCCCTCCTCAACCGCTTTATCGTAAAGATAACCCTGTAGAATGGAATTGAGAGAGGACGAAGCGAAGATATATATTAAAATTCATACCATCCAGCTGCTCTTATTGTTGTGAGTGTTTGGAGCTGAACAGCGACGCGATTTTTACGTACAACAGAGAGGTATCTAGATGGGCTGAAGAAACGGATTCCTTTCATCCAGATAGGCGAAGTTACAATACATTTGCTGTGCCATGAGTGGGCGTGTGAAGAAACACCAAACTACCGCCGGTGCCGGTATTTAATTCACCTCGAAACCAAAACATTGAATTTCTATTAGTGTAGCAGGCTGACATAAAAATTTGTGGGGGCATCGTGTAGATTTTCGAAACCAGAACGACAGCGACGATTCATTTCCTGAACCAGAAAATCAAGACTCGATAGTTATGAAATTATTACGGTAGTGCTTATTAGAGCTTTGATCTTCATTTACATAGTACTTAGTTTGATTAAACGCAGTTGGAGCCAATTGTGCGCCAAATACCGTCTGTCTGGTATTTCCTGGGGATTAGACGAGCCCCCATGATGCTTAAAAAGCTGTGGCCAACATGTTGAAGAAAATGGGATGAATTATATGAGGATACGTAACCATGGCCATAGTTTGTAACCCCAAGTTATAGGCAACAAGGACTTCATTGGGTGACTCGTGGATAGGTAGCAAAAGTTGAGCCCATAGGTTTTCCATCCAGCCTTTCCAAATCCTCTACGAAGTCATAGATTAATGATATCTATTCTCCGATAAGAGGGTAACCAGATCGTCGTACCAGTACTGTATCTAGATATATTGCACTATAAAGAAAATTGAATTCTGCCTTGTAATCAAAATGATTGAGCAGCCAGATTAGATAGATTAAATCTCAATCTAATTGACCTTATCATAATTTACTTAGCACAAGTACATACCAAGAAAGTAACATACAAAGTACCTTAAAATGAAGGCACAAAGGAAATCGTCGATGCAGTTAGGTATTGAGATTTCATACAAAATTATGAATCCTTCCGCTCGTTTAGTGCAGAAGGAAGGAAGTTACCGTACCAGATGGAGCATACGATATGATTTCTAAAGTGGAGTGGATGGTGGATTATAGGCTCTTCTAGAACTGCCCTGCCATTTTTTATAGGAATGGTATGTACCCATAATTCTCGTGATACACACAAACAATAATGTGATGGTAAAATGGAACTTGAGCCTCTCATAACTCTTTATAGCATGTCAACAGTCAAAGAGTCAAGATTATCTTCAGTATTATATACTACAAAGCGGCGTAGTAAGATAAAGCTTGGCGATACGAAGATACGCAAATCCAATGAGAGCTTTTAGGAGTATGGTGGGTCAATTGTCGGCAGTATAAAAAAACTTCTCTTCTCTTGTGTTTTACATTTTGCCCCTTCTCTCCACAATTTGTTTCTTATTGTATTAAGTCCATTAAAGATACTTCGTACTTCTCTCTTATAAGTTAGATATCATGACGACGATGTTTCTTTTTTACTCTCTTGATTGCATAAGCTGCTTGAGCTGGCAAAACATCGTGAGTCGGGAATCGTGAGTCGTGACTTTGCTTCGCCACTTTGCATGAATAATGTTGCGTTGTTTGTCCCAATTTTCCAGCCACACTGCTCAGCCTTACCAGTATCGTGAGAGTTGGGAAACTGATTGTGGCAACATGGTGAAATCTTGGTTTAGAAGAGGGGGCAAACAAGATCAACAATGTAGCTTTCCATGCCACGCTGAACTCTGAAATCTTTCTTGCCTCTGTTATTTTGAATCTTGATGCACCAAGGTCATGGGCCATGGCATCGCAAGACAGGGTATGTTACTAACTAACTAGTAATAATATAGTATGTCCCGCAATATCCTTTTTCACGCGTCCGCTTGGACAAGAATCCCGATTTTCCAGGATTCCTTGACAATATTTGATAGTCTGATACTTATCCCCACCTGTCATAAATATCCCTTGGGAACTGTTTATGGCATCGCATGGAAGTTTATCGCTTATTTTCAATTGTCTGAGTTGAAGTGGAGCTTGGGGTAAGTAACATGATCTAGTTAGAACTTTAGTTTTAGTTGTTCTGTATCTTGTATGGCTCTTCTATCCGCGCATACTACGACATTCTGAGAAGTATCTTGCTTGAGTTCATGATGGCGATTACTGATTGATCCGTTACCTACGTGATGGGTAAACAGGGGGTAATGAAAAGGTGGGTAAATATACGACTTACTGTACGTCCTTGGACCTGCATATCATGCAATATTTCCACGCCAGTGAGAAAGAGAATTGAACAAGACGAATGAAAGAAATATTTGAGGGGTTACTGTCGGAACATTACCCTTGGTATTATCCAGGTACGTATGCACAACCCCCTTGAAGCTTTTATCTTTTCACCCGCAATCAAAATAACTGGTACCGATGCGAAAAATAATCCAAGTAGAGTGGAATATATTAACCCTTGGGCTATTCAGGGTTCTCCTTCGCCCGTGCCAATTATATATGAGAATGACCTAATGGAGAAGATACCAAATGCGGAGACTCACTGCGCACCTTTATAATTCGTCCTACCAGGCTTAAGCAAGGTACCTAAGAGCCTAACAAGATCGTTACTGAACATCCACTAATATAAACGTTTCAACCAATTGGCTTAATAGAGACGGTTAAATGTAACCTTCTTTTGGAATTTGGAGACTATCATTGCCCATGTCAAAACAAATCATTAACTAATCCACCTACACTGCACCACTGTATAATTAACTCATGAACATCTTGTTGATGGAGTACGGGTTATTTCTACTGAGTAACCCTAGATCTACGGGGAATATCTTACTTTTCTTTTCTCCTTTTGGCCTTTTTTCGATATTTACCCTAATTGTAGTGCGAGTAATTTGTTAGTTCATCCATCATTTTCCCAAGACCAAGAACCAATTACTTCTTCATATTCACTATCTAGGTCTCAATGAACCCTGAAATATCATAATCTCCATTGTCCGAATTCAACAATTTCGTGACATTGAATTCTTTCTTTCTCCCAATCATAGTTGAGAGTTGATATTAATTTACGGTTTGGATTAAAATACCAAAAGTTAGTTACGCTATACCAGTAAACATTAAGTTGAAAATCCGAAGTACCCATTATAATTCTTCTCTCTTTTTGAACCAGGGTAACCATTCCTTTTTTTCTTTGCCTCTCCAAGACTTTCAAGGAAGAGAGCTATGGAAAGCTTTTGATCCTAGCTCAGCATGGCACCATGGGCCATGGTCTGTACTCATACCATACCCTCGTCTTTGGTTCTCACTACGCACTACTCCGTACTTTGCCATATACATATGCAACATGCACCTCCATTTCTTCTTTTGGAGTTTTTCTGAATTTCTATTCTTTCTTTCAATCTACAAAGAGAAGTGTATAGTATAACCATCGTCATATCCTTACCCTATATTTTCCATTCTTATTGTTATTCACTGGCATAAATCATACACGTATAGATTCATATACCCATTGACCTTTCCCACGGACCTACGGACCACGCTGTGTTCAAGACATATTCCCAAGAGTGGAAGGACTACTTTTCTTTGGGAATTCAATCGTATGAGAAGGATTGAAGGGATCCACCGCTAGATATATTTTTGACAGTTGCATATTATATGGGTAGCAGCACATCGATCGACATCAAAACTCGCCCTCGGATCTCGATTACTTTTTCTTTTCAACAACCCTTTTATACATAATCAACACCCCGAAGATCTTGTATGAGCAGCTTTGAAAGTCGAAACTCATCTGTTAGCTGTTGATCTGCTTCGGGCCGGTATAGCCCTCACGAATACCAATGGCTTCCAACTCCAGTCTCATCCCATCCGGGTGCCTCGCTCCATTCCTCGATGCATCTTTGTTTCCAGCAACCGGCGGCTGTATGTTATCTGTACTCTATTCACCAGAGTCCTTCAAGCTGACATACATTTCTAGACACTGCTGGACGATTTTGCTCCGAGATATATGGATCCATTTGCTGCTTACCATGTCCCCAGAACGAATGGCTTTACCCTGATAGTATCGACACCGTGTCGGAGGCTTCCAACTGGATCAACGTTGCGGCAATGATATGCTCTCTTTTTGTATTACTATCTTTTGCAGTTTTACCTGTCGACAAAACTCACCGACATTATTTAAGCGTATGCTTGGTTATAGCTACTGCCATCATGCAGGTGAGTTTTGGTGCTTGTTACCTTCCTACTGATCTTTTCTAATATCCTCCAAAGCTGGGCTTTATTGTACCACTAGGAGCAAACCCCGATCAATGCTACAACGAAATTACACCAAACGATATGGCCACGAGCTTAACTTGCGCCTTTTCCGGTGCATTCATAATAGCTGGAGGTTGGAGCGGTGTTATGTGGGGATTCATGAGATCACTCGCCTTACATCTCCAAATCTGCTGGCAGGTAGCTATCGGAAAAGTATTCATGTGGGGTGCTTTAGCTATTGGATGGGGTATCCCAGCGATCGGATTGACCTTCGCGATGGTCTTCAGTGGGGTATCCTTCAGATTTGGCAACAGTTGCCATATCAATCACAGCCACAGTCTTGCGGACTTGTGGATTCCTCTTCTGGTCTTTTCCGGCGCGACTTTGATCATGCAATTGGTTACTTTCTCCTACTGCATTAAAGTTTATGTTTCCGCATTGGGTGATAAAGGAAGCACTACTAACAATTCGGGACTACCTTCATACAGCAACAGCATTGCTACAATATCGCCTAGACAAGCATACCGCCGAATTTGTCGAGTAATGGAATTACAGTGGAGAGGTATCACGCTCGTCATTGTTATCGCTACCGATGTTATTTTCTTCGTCATAGTATTTGTTTTCATGGATGACCTCGCGACAAATATCCTCAAGGATCCTACTAAAGCCGAAGTATGGCTCACGTGCATTCTCGAATATGGCGGTGACAAATCCATGTGTCTAGACGACGCGAAACACCTGGTAGTGAATGAAGCCACTGTGGCTGCAGTGCTTGTCCTACTATCTGTAAGTGTTTCTGATATACAATCAATCATTCTCAACACAAACTAACAAATTTGCTTCTAGATGAACGGCATATGGGCATTAATATTTATCGGACGATGGTCGATGTTCAGCGGTTGGGTAGACCTATTCCGAGGAATGTTCGGCGGCGGAGGCCATAACGAATTCATCAGTGCAGATGTCCACGCCTACACCGATCCATACAAAGATCCATCCACATACGAAATGCTAAGCAAAGACAAAGACGTGCAACGCTACAGCAACAAAGCCGAAACATACACCACCGTATCATCAATGGGCGTAAGTCCCGTCGAGCCACCCGCACAACTGCGAGATGGTCGCAGTACACCGGATTATTTCGGCCGAGAAGCACGATACAAATCACCATCGCGATCGTTTTCATCGCCAAAACCACCAACGACGGTAACGAACGGAACCGATTCTTGGGATTCGACGAAAACTTTTGCGCCGCCTATAAACACCTTGGGAGGTGCGGATCATCGTTATAGTAGTACGAATAAGATATGATGAGATGGATGGATCGATTGATTCATTGATTATCACGTGTATTCACAGTTTTCTTTTGGAGGTCTTTTTCTTTTTATTCTTTTGTAATTCCTTTGTCTTCTTTTTTTCAGAGCATTTTTAGCGATAAATATAAACCGATCCTGAGTTGAACCTTCCAGTTTCCTTCCATATTGTGGGGCGTATGGAATGGATGGATGGTGAAGCGGGATGGGGGAGGAGGGGTCGAGGGCTCAAGCCGAGAGGAGGAATGTGGTGGCTCTACTGCCAGCAGTATGATGGAGATGAAGAAGAAGA
The DNA here is from genome assembly GCA_000812895.1 of Rutstroemia sydowiana. Classification (NCBI taxonomy): domain Eukaryota; kingdom Fungi; phylum Ascomycota; class Leotiomycetes; order Helotiales; family Rutstroemiaceae; genus Rutstroemia; species Rutstroemia sydowiana. Next base: position 12,337 of record JWJB01000184.1, on the reverse strand, counting down.
ATTACAAGGGACGACAGAACTTGAAGCCGGTATACGGGTGGCTACGAACGGGGACAGTTGTGGGGAAGGGAAAGGAGGGGGTGGAAAGGATGGTTGGTCGGTTGGGTTGGGTTGGATGGATGGATGGTTGGTGGGCAATGGTTGGGTTTCAGGAAAGGAAGGCAGGCATGAACAAGATATCATGAACTCAAATACCCCCTTGATGGACGGAAAGAAAGAGAGGATCCTATCCAGTCAATCTAGACAGTACGGTTCGCTCGGCTGGGCTGCACCGGACTCGTCACAAATTTTAACAAACAAATCAACAATACAAAACAAAATAAACTTAATATACTCTAAAGTTTACTTCCATTATGATGTATTCATTCGTTTCAGCAAACACAACAATACATGCACATATACAATATAGAGAATGTGGAAGGGATTCCCATCTCTCTTGCGAAAGAGAGAGGTGTCATCATGGTCGATTGAATGGGAAAGAAGGCTGAAAAGTGGGGGATATACCGTCATCATATTTTACATTATGATTGAACGGTGTTGATGCTGTATCTATTTATATATTAATATCTATTCATTCCTTTATCTATCTGCCTCCGATTCTGCCCGGCTGGTCGTGATATTTACTTAATCACAACAAGAAGATATGTACAAGCTCAATTTGATCTCCGCTGTGCACCACTATTCATATTTCTCCAAAACCGGCTGTCTGCAACAATCTAACGTGCCACCTCGTATAATTCACAACTCGTAGTACAGCATAGCATAACGCGATAGCCGATCAAACTTTCTCCTTCCGTACCAAAAATCCATCCCATCTGAAACGCAAACCGATACCGCTTGCTCGAATACCCGACTGGTATTCTACATTTGGTTCGGAAATCGGTAGGTGTGGGGCGAAAGAGAACGTGGGATAAGAATGGGGTGGGGGCCGGCGGGTCAGAGGAAAGTAGAATTTTCACGTTGTTCATGCGCTATCTTCTTCGTCTCCGTTCTTGAGGGAACTATAGCATTGATTTATGATTTATATTGAAAGTGAATACGGATGAGTAAACAAGTAAACAAGTTTAGAAATATTGATTTCGTGGTCCCTGTTGTATGCATATGCACTCGTATGTATCCCACTCTAGGTTCCTGATTCCCATAACCAAGGAAGAAACAGGAAACTTGAACATGGGTAATTATATAAGGTCTTTCTTTTACAGATCATCTATTGTACCGTACCTCAGATGGGGCAATATAACTTGCAAAGTATGTTATGGAACTTCGGCGACTTCATAGTTGTATTAAAGTGTGTTTTGAGGTTTGGCATTTGGTAGTAGAATTCAAGAAGTTACCTCTGCTAAAACCCAATGGTTTCTTTGTCCATGGACCGAAAAATCTGCATACCGGAGTGATTTTGCCCTCCCACTATCCTCTCATGTCTCAGTGAGCATACGCCATCGTCGCATCTTCGTTGCCATTGAGTAATGTGTAATGCGTTTGTCTTATACTTACATGTAAATCCATAGATCCGATAACCATCAATAGTAGCTCTCTACTATAATATGAATTTGAGATTTATCATGCTATCTTCCGCTGGCTTCTATAAATAAATCGACAGAATGGTAGCGGGAGGAGACAAGCTTTGTGTTCCGATTCTCTTCAACAGTACAGGCGACAGGGTAGTCTCCTTGGATATCCGTGGGTGGGGTGAAATTTATACACTGCTCCGCTAGGAGAGCGGGGTGCAGGAAAACGGTGTCGAGCTAGTAGCGTCAAGGTCTTGGATCAGATGAGAGTCGACATGTATTCACTGCGTATGCTACATCAGTGTTTGGAAAGACAACTGAAAGTGAATCGCGATGACCACCTCACCCATCTATTGCTTCCATGCACCATATCGCATACTGCTTCCTGCTCTCCCAATCGTTCCTTAGAAGTACAGATTAGATGATTCAATGATTTCCTAACTGAAGTAGAAGTGGCAATCCCACATACTAATCCATTGTGGCATACTTAACCTGAATCAAAATCACCAGCTAAGAGGTCGGTAAAGGAGCAAATATGTAATAGACTATTTGGGAATATGTCGATTCACCGGTGTAAGTTCCAGAGGTTGTGCATCCTAATAGCACGAACTGATGAAACGCAGTCCCATGAGTGAATAGCTGTCCACCAGTTACCCGGATTGGATTGGCGGAAGTGAACCCCAGAGCCGCTTATCTCAGTTTTGTTCATGTGATGTCACCTAACGAGCAAGAGCAAATAAGAATTTGCAGATATAAAGGATGCTGGCAGCTCAACTTCGAGGATCCTCGGGATTGAGAGAAACTCACACCCTACGATTCTCATATGATTAGGATTGGAGTTATCGCTCTGGCATTTACGAGTCTGTCCGGACCTTAATATCACAGCTACTCATGGTTGTTCTGAATTAGAGCTAGTTTTTGAGTTTTGTAATGTCTTTTGGGACATGCGCAAGCCATAGTGCCCAAAGTAATTCACCATCAGACGAGAACTCGATGAACGGATGAGAAAGGGGTATAGATGAGATAAGATGAGATGGGATGGGATGAGAGTAATACGGTACAGATGAAAACATCCAATCAATCATTAAATGATTTATTTACACAACACTTGAAGGGAAATACGGCAGCAGGTAGGCAATTATCAATAGCTGAAATGAAATCCATGTCTTAGGATACCTCGCATTATCTCAAGGCTAAAGCACCGATTCGACAATAGTAATAAGCAACGGCAATGATAGGATGATAGGTTTATTACTCCTTGATACATGTTGTTGCCATTTGACACCGGGAGAAATAATATCAGATGAAAGGACAATGACGGAGTCTGAGTATATCCATTCGGCTTCTCGTGAAAATGTCTGTATTAATCTGCGGTAGTGGAAAAGCGAAGATATATGCGGCGCGTATATATATAGGTAGATCTGTTGATGTGGTTGCTGTTCACAAAACTGACGGATGGAGAATGTAGCTATATCAGGAAAGGGGCCAGTACTAGTAGATGGTGTGTAAGGCTATTTATAGGAACGTACTGCTTGAATTCACTGAATGAGTATTTAGTCTTGAGTCTGTGGGCTGGAGGACAGTTTGAAGCTCAGTTCTTAGAAACTAACAAAATTGATCGAGATCGCGATTCGAATTCATGATGAATTACCCATCGTCCAACTTGCAGGTATAACTTGTTTCTTTGCTTGGGAACTGGGTATGGGCGGTTCTAATAGTTGGCAGTTGTTATGATAGTTAATCCACCAATATTTTTCATAACTCCGGATGTGCGCGCTTTTTTAATGGACCCAGGATAAAGAGCGAGAGATATCTGTACAGAGAGTGAATTTCCTCCACATTATCAATACCCGTAGCTCCGCAGATATCCATGGATATCGTCATTTCCTCCACATCGTTCGCTACTAACAGACCCTATGACCGTATAATCTCTGCACTAGAGTGCAACCTTAATCTACTTCGCTTTCGGCGAGCATCTACTCTATATCTCACAGTGAGTGTAATATAAAGATGCAAATTCTCTTAGAGAAGGAGAATAGTATCGTTGGGGTTCAAGATTTTACCGCCATCCGGTCAAGAGACCACAACACAACTGAGCGTTGCAAGAAGGATTAAGTAGGCTTCTCCTGTCTGTACTGCCAATGGGGGGTCTTCTTTGATCTTAAGATTCAAGACGGAGCATCCATGCTTCTTGCTGTCATTGATGGTATTCATTTTGTGTTGTTTCTTTTCCGTACAGTTTCATCTCATCATCTTTCACTATCATCGGATGGTATATTTATTTTCCATCCTAGTCGGCATTGCCACGATACATTGACTGCTTACATGCCTGCATATAGCAACATGGAACCCCGCAAGCTCGAGAATAAGAAGCATTCGTGGCAGCTTTTCCACCAGCATTCGATCTGGCTACAAAGATTCTTCAGTCTGCTACTTCTCTATTAATATATATAAATTTCCATCTCATCAAGTAATAGGGAAAGCTAAATTGAAAATTGGAACCTGTAAGGTAAAAGGGCAGTGCAAACAGATAATTTTGATCGGCGTTGACCCTTAATGCGTTCCTTCTCCTTAGACCTACGGTCGAGCTTCGTGTTGAATAGCCTTCCTTGATTGGAAAGAGTCTTCTCAAGCAAAATTGATGTAAAGACAGTTGTGCAATGACGCATAGACCAGTGTGATCCGGTACGATTCACTTGTGATTTAACCTCATTGACTTGTCTGGTTTATTTGATCTGCAGGATTCAGATGTTTTAAGCTGGATCACGCTCTAAGCGGCTCAGTATTGGTTAGCATAGACAGCACCGACGCACTTATTCACTTCCGTTCTTCTCATCATTTCCGCTCACTATACTACCACTCAAGCCCACATAGCCTCCACAATCTGGAATGTTTTGTTGCACATCTCAATTTTATGAACGGACATCTACAAGGATCTAGCACAAATTATCTAAAATCTACCGACTGAGAATAAGAGCACACTATACAAGGTGATCTCCGGTCATGACCTCGTAGTCTTTTTATATTGGTTGATTTTGGGATATGTAAGAAAATCTGGGGTAGGGTCGTAAGGAGAAGAGAAATTGATGGAAACGACGCTATAGGGGGCTCGAGCTGTGTAAGCGAGCTTCATGGGCGGTGGAGCTTGTAGGAGTGGTATTGGCGGCTTGTAGATATGCAACAAAACTGATTTTGACAGTTTATTGGTTCAGTGACTTTCGTCTGATGCTTACTTGGTTGATTTTGGGTGTTATTCTTGAGAGTGATGCTGGAGGGTTTTCATCTAATGAAATCGGTTGTTACTGCACAATACCTTTCTTTCAGTTTCTCTCTTTTATATTTTTTATCATTGTGAAATTCATCTAGGTCAGAGCTTGTGTCAGAGCTTGTGCCAGTATGATATCCCGATTGTATGGATATGGGATGGAATTGTTGTGGTTCTCCGCCCGGTGAGTAGTGAGGATAATATTCCTGCTACCCAGCAAGGAATGAAGGTGGTCTAACAAATGAGAAGACCTTATCACTCTACATACTAGTCACCCGAGTTGAGATCACTTAGATTAAGGATCAGTTCCATGGGTTTGAAAATGCAGATATGCAACAAATTGGACGTTCTCGTCCCATCTAATTCCACCGCATTTTATCCGTCTTATGACATGATCCCACACCACCCCAACCCACACCTGTCTCTTCAAATCGGATTAATAATATATCGATACAGGACACCCGAAATAGTATATAAAGACTCCAAGCCGTTCACCTTTGAACCACGATGAAGTGATGGACCTGTAGCTTTTTATCAAGTTGAGTCCGGATCTCAGGGATTGCTGCTACAACCTCGAACATGGCGTTACATTCTAGCCTACTAATGGTGATCTTCTATTGTACATCTCTATTCACTCGGAATATATATATTCATCTGAACCACATCCATAGTACGAACGATAACAACCAGAATGATTTCTAAGGAAGTAACAGCAACCTTCCAGAACCCAAAAGTAACAACAACTACGCAACCTCCTCACACCAGTGTAGCTATGAATCCATCTATCATGAAACAGGAGAAACTACAAAGCAATACGATAAATATATCAGGACACGCTACTCTTCAAAGAGCATCTATTTCAAATCAGTCCTATAGCTAGATGAAGGGAGAACCTCGTAGAATCAATCTTACACTTTATCAACCCGTTCATTCCACTGAATCGAAACGTATTTGAATAATTTGATTCATAATTCATGGCACAGATTAATTACTTATAGTGTGTTAGATGCAAATAGGGTCGAATGCTAGGAGATACGATGTTGGGGCTAGGCCAAGTCGTAGCTACCTCGCTGTCGTCCCAATCAAAGGTAATGTGAATTTACGGATAAGAAAGGAGCTGTGAATTTACCTATCTAACTAGAAGGTGTAGAAGATGAATCATGAGTATGATAGAGAGCGAAGAAATATCTTTCCGGCGCTGAGAAATAAAGTGTTGATGAAGGAAGAAGAAGTAAAGAGAAATAAATTATTCAATTTGACGATGCATGTACACCCTCAAATTGAGATAAATTTGGAGTCACTGATACGTAATTAAACCCTTTTAACCCTTGCTTATCATTGCCCCGGATAGTCACATAACCAACGCGCATTCCACGGTAAAATATCAAACAGGCAATAACTGTTTTGCGCTCAACTTTTCGATGACCTCGGTCTGGAAGACTTGCACAAAGTCAGGAGAGGAAGTATGGCCACTGTATGTATCATCAAGACAACGAACGACTGCTTCCTTATAAGCAGATCCCATGTGGTAAGCCACACTTTTGTTTGCAATGCTCAGGAACTTTCTCCTAACCTCCTCTTTATCGATATCTGTGGTGGTTAAATCGACACCTTTGGTCGCGGATTCGAAATGGTCCTTCGCTACCCTCCATGTTGCGATTTCGAGAAGGACCACTCCGAGGGCATATATATCATGAAGCTTTGTAAAGCTCATTCGAGGTCGGTCAGGGTGGAGGTATAGGTCCTCGGAATTAGCAAATTGTGGGTGGGGCGCATTAGTCTGACCATCTTCTGGACGAGAGTAACCGAAATCCACTAGGTACGGGGAACCAAGCATCAAGCTTTCCTTGGAATGTTCTTTAAAAAACACAACGGATTTGCTGCACACGCTTTTATGGACCCAGCCATCAGCATGGAAACCACTAATGCTCCGTGCAATAGTTTGTGCTACTTGGAACCGGCTAGCAAGTTCAAATCGCTCACTATCAAGTCGTGATTTGATGATTTGGTGCAGAGAAATGGGTTGCGATTTAGCGGCATGCAAGGGATACTCGAAAATGAAAGCATATCGATTTTTTTCGGGCTCGTGGATATAGTATTTGAAGGGAAGTGTCCTCATCTCGGATCCGGAATTCCCTAAGTTGTGGGGTTCCTTAGGCTTTAAGGACTTCGATTTGAGTGCGGGATTTGATATTTCCAATAATCCTGCCAATCTTTGCACATTTTTTCGAGTCTCGGAATCTGGATTGTTAGTCCTATTCATGTTATCTCTCCGAGCGTAGTATTTCAACTCAATCAGGGCCGGTGTGGCTTCGGGATATTTGCGTCCTTTGTGTATTACTTCAATTTTTCCCTCGCTGAGTTCATTCTCGTTTGTGATACTCTCAATTGTGCAATTTTCCATTTCTTTGGGACCCTTAAAATCATCCACTTCTTGTTCATTGAGTTCCATCAATGCTGCATGTTGAACTAATCCAAGTACTCCAGCATCTCTGTCTTTGATCGTTTCCATAAGTGTATCGAGTTTATTGTCCATCTTGGATATTTGTGTAGACTGCGCCAATGGTAGAATTATTTCCAGCTTCTTTCTTTCTTCTCCAATGGCTTTTATGATCGAATCCAGCTGATTTTTGTCGTAAAGGGCCCATTTTGCCGAATTTACAGCTGCTTTTGTTGTTTGTTTCGCGCGACTGAAGAATTTCAAAACACTTCCGCTCGGTAGCTTGGCAAGTGGTATCGGTTCTTCTTTGCCATCTAGGAAGAATTCGATCGTAGTAGTGTTATACATCGTATCATTCTTGAACGGCGAATATTGATCATAGAAGGGATAATCCAGCTTGCTATAATCATTGAGTGCTTTTTTCAATTGTTCAAAGATCTCATGAATATTTGGTGCCCAAAGCTGCAGAGTGTTAGCATTCGTGGCTAGAGGTTAGTGGTCGGTTCAATTCATCTTACATCACCAAGCAATCCCTTCTCACCAAATGCCTTTTCGTCATTTAGATATCGACGCCCAAATGATTCTATGTAACATAAGTTATATCGTAAATCAGTCCTGAGCTTTACACGTTCCTCTTCACTCGCTCTGGCGGATTCACAAGCTTGATAAACACAGCGTGAGAGGAGGTATGCTTCTTTGAAGAGGGTTATGATCGAACAAGTCAGGCTGAGAGGATCCATAATGATCGAATGTCAATTTATTCAATGGGAAATATATCCAATTATGTCTAACACGTTATGAGACTATTGAAAACGGTGAAAATCTCGAATTTTGGAGTCGTAGGTGGTGCGCGGACAAGTGTCTTCAATATCTCTAACAACTGAAGCAAAGGTCTAGTATGCATGGCATGATTGAAGGATAAGGCTTGGGGGCGCTTACGCGCTTCCAATCAAGATGCGCGTTGAGAGTATGGGGGCCAAACCTTATTAATCTGTTACACGTCAGCCTTCTCAAGATGTCTAAGGGGTCAATGGATTTTATATTTCATCTCTGCAAACTAAGAAGTTTGAAGAAATTTTCGACATGGAGTTTCCATGCTTGTTTCCTCATGAATAGAGATCAAGATGGATAGTGACGCAGGCCCTTCCACCTCCGCCAGCACGTCGCGCAATGCGCAAGAGAGCGAAGCAGTGCGGGAATTATCTCCGAGCTTTTTGACTTCGAGATCTAGTTACAACGAACTCGAATTTGATAGTACAAACGATGCTTCAACTCCAATTACTGGCCTTACGCTCATGTCCGAAGAAGAGCACACTATATCCAAATACAGCTACTTTAGGGGATCTCATGAGCAATTGGACGCTTTAAAATCGATGAGGGAAGTCTTGGAAACAATATCCAGCAATGATATTCAAGGGCCGCAACTTTTCAGACTTGATAGTGAATTTAACCTAGAGCTTGGGAGAGGAGCTCAATTTAAAGTGACCGCTGCATCGGAGGAATTTCGAGCTAAGCTCAAAAGGGCTTTACAATCATCAATTTCCGAAGATCCCAATATGAAATCAACACTAGACACCTTATTCAATTCTGTCGTCAAGCGTGCTTTATGGGTTCCCGATACAACAAATCTCAGGTACTTTGCAAATGCCCGAGACGAACAACTCTCACATAAGGATATGACTAGTGAGCTTGATAGTCAACTCCGGTCGGCCCAGAAAGAAATCGAGAAACTATGTAATAGGTCTTATAGAAGACACCCAAACATAGTAAAATTACGTGGTTGGGGACTCTGCCTAGACACATTTGAAGCGACCGTCCCTCTCAACACGCGAATACCTTTGTTGGTGATGGAAAGAGCGACGTGTGATCTTGCAGACTTTCTCGCGAGTTCAAACTATGAACATACTCCGTACACAAGTCTTGCTAAAATTTGTAGCGACATCGGAACAGGACTTGGGGCATTACACGCCGGAAATGTGACTCATGGGGATATGAAGCCGGAGAATGTCTTACTATTCGCTTCTCATGATTTCTCACTGGATCAAAGCGAGACCACCTGGGTTGCGAAACTTTGTGACTTCGGGAATGCAGAATCGAGGCCACGCCAGACAAGATCGGATGCTGATGATCGCAAGTCTTACGGCACATTCTCCACGGACAATGAGCCTCCGTGGGAATCTGTATATTTGGGAACCCCAGGATGGATCCCTCCAGAGGCATATCCAAAGAAGGGGAAATTTCAATCCCTACCTTTTGAGTCGCTAAAGCTTTGTGATGTATATGTGTATGGACTTATAGTATGGCGGATATTCGAAGACAAATCAATACGAGGAGGATATGACACCGAAACAATGAGGCGAAGACCGAAGCGTGCCCATCCTGTGGATGGTAACAGCATCAACGATTATCTTCCTCCCAAAGATAAAGCTTATCAACGCGCAGCACACGCAATTGATAAGGCTTTCCAAATTAAGGTTATCCCTAATGAAAATGAGAGGAACCGCATGTGGATGGTTTTAAGGGAAGCGTTGCAGCCAAACCCCAAATATCGAGATCTCCGACCGTGGAGATGTTTCGATACTACACATTATCAAAGAGTTGGAATCCCAAACCACGCCCCCATACAATATCAAGAGTCCAGCCAAAGTTATGAATATATTGGGCGTGTAAGTAATGAAGTCGCTGCGGTGACTCAAAGAGCGGCACGTAGCCTTGATGAAGCTTGCGGTCGCGCTTTAACCACGTTATTATATCCAGTTTCCTTAACGCTCACTTATCTAAGGCTCAAAGTCCGCATGTCTTTGAAGAAATCACCACGCCAGAGAGCATTTGAGATTTTATTTTCTAACATGTCTAAAACACTCCCTTTAGGATGGAATACAGAAGATAATTCAAAGTTAGAACATTCTAGAGAAGAATCGTGTTATAATCTGTCGCCATTTTTGACAAAGGATCTGGTTCTATACCAAATGTATTCCTATGCTCGACTGCGGAGCCGCGTTAAGATGTGTTGCTGGGAAAGGTTGAAACCACGGTCTGACAATATGTTGGCATCGCTTTTGTGTTGCTCGGAGGATAGAACGGACGAATATGAAGCACGAGAACGATGGCTATTAGCACTCATGGATGTCAGTGCTAGTTTTCCTACAGTTGCTTGGATGTGTAAGGGGGAAGTTGGCGAACATGAAATGAGAGAGATAGAGGACTCAGAAGTGCAAACTACACGGCTCTGGTCTTGGACCTGGGATACCGAACTCCCACTGGATATTCGAATCGCCATGTTCCATCTCTTTGTTGAGAAAGCACTTTATCCTGGACCGGCCCTTGGCCGATTTTTGGAGAGTTTAGTCCAAGGGTCATCCTCGCTTGAAAAGAACTATGGCAACATTATTAGTGCATGCGCTAAAGTCGTGCAAAGCTCACAATCATGCCTGGCTAACTGTGCGAAAGCTGACACAAGCCAATTCGGAAGCCAATTCGGTACTAGAAGCGCCACCGCTACACGGCGATTCTTTTTCAGAGGCGAATCACCTGACCAGTCGGAAGTTGATATAGGAAAACCTATGTTAAGTGATTCAATCATTCGGAAGGATGCTACAGTGCTCCACCAAGCCGTTAGTGCTTGCTGTTACCCCGCTGTTGAATTCTTCTATGAATCTTCTACCATTCCATTGATAAATCGAGATAAAGACGAACGGACGGCCTTGGAGCTTGCCTTGGATATAAAACAGACCAATCTGAAATCATGGCAGCTAGTACATATCAATGCAATAATTGGACTACTTTCTAAGAGATCAAAGATGAAGGACGCAGAGTCTGAATTACCTTTGGGATGGGAAAGAGTCCGATTCGATACGGATCTCGAATCTTTCCGCGAATCAACAGTCAATCCAACGAGCCCATCATTAACTTTCAAAACCCCTAAGTTTAGCCTCCTCCAGGAAACTAGAATATCACTTGGCTCTCATAAGTCGGTTGAGCCGGGGTTGTCTTATGGATTTGACTTGGTGCGATTCATAACTAAACCTGCATTGGATGAATCAAAACGCGTCACGACTATTTTCACCGATGCTTGGTATCGCGACGACTGTAGAAATATTTACAAGGTAGTTATAAATGAGAATGATCCACTACTCGGGAGACGTCCTGAGAACATAGGCCTATTGGATTCTTTCAATGGGCGCAGGATATATCAACTTCTATTCCATCAGAAAACCTACATTCCTGAGGAGAACGATGAAAGACTTTGGGTGCGATGGCCTGCTCGATGTTTCAGTACCATCAAAGTTATTCTTACGAGAAGCTATTTGAACCTACTTCTACTCCTTGTACCTATCAGCATCTACTTCCCTGGGCAAAATTCCATACCTTTGTTGGCACTTTCCTTTAGTGCAACTCTCCCACTTATTTTTGGATTTGAAGCATGTCTGCGTGATATCCTGCCAAGGTACCAAATAACAATTGGACAAGCCCTCATTTCAAGAATTGGCAGTTGTGTTCCTGAATTCTTTGTGAGTTCAAGACAGTGTTCCGCCATAGTACCCGAAGAGTCCTGCTAACATAAGAGAAAACAGATTTGCATAGCAGCACTGTCTTTGGGAGATTTCCAACTTGCACAACAGCTTATTGTTGGCACCATAGTCTGCAACCAACTTCTTGTAAGAATGAGAAATTATTTCACCACATGAGCATTCTAACACCATTTTTTAGATACCAGGCGTAAATTTTATTAATTATTTTATTCGAGAACCATGGGGGGACTCATATGATTTCACTATTTCAAAGTACCGTTTACTGTGTAGGCTAGCTTCGGTTGCCGCCGTAATGTCGTCAATTCTTTATACATTTTCAGCGACCCAATCTTCATCTCAGGAAGTTGAAAATGCAGATACGATTTTATCCAGAGCGACATCCGTAGTTTCATTGAGCTTGTTTTCAATCTGGCTCTGGTTTCGTTATTATAGCCACTCCACGATTTTTAACTTAAGAGACACTAGTGATGGATATTATTATGATTCGGACGACGATGACTACCACCACTTGGATGCCCAGCTTTCCTTGTTTTCAAACACGGTTGCTGCGATTACGTATGCAGTTTTATTATCAAAGCAATCCTACAGCCTG